>JAOQMQ010135173.1:0-11319 GCA_027563845.1 Erythroxylum subrotundum
AAGTTTGCCCTTATTTGTCTTATATGTCTCTACTCCTCCATTTAACAAGCCTACTACTACTTAATCTAACTTAATCCTAGCCCTTCATTCTAATTTCAATTTCAAATTTCAATACCCCATTCTACCTTGCTAAGTTAAAGACTCAACTAAAATAATAATAAAACAATTAAAGCAAAATAAAGAATAAAAAAATAAAAAAAATCGGGGCCCAACAGTAATCTACCTCCATAAGACAGAAATCTATTGCTCCAGTTAGAGATTATTTTATGAATTTTGTCCATAAATGGAATGCATTCAGCTTCCTTATGGAGATGGGAACTCTCAAATAATTAAGAGGTGACCGATAAATAGAAAGCCTTATATCAGTGATCACCTTTGGGGAGTCGTTTGTACTTTGCTCGGAAAGGTGAGTAGAACTCTTTTGAGGGTTAAATTTTAGACATGATACTTCTTGGAATCTCTGTAACAAAGTTAAGATTACGTCAATTAAAGTAGTGTCATTAGCACATAACATGAGTAGAACATCTGCAAAAGAAAGCTTAGTGATATTGAGCTCTCGATAATGATAATGATATCTGAAATTTGTGCTTTCATCAATATATGTCTGTGTCATTCTTTAAAGAACTTCCATAGAGTGAATAGGCATGGAGATAAAGGATTTCCCTGCCTAATTCCTTTTGCAACTTGATAAAGTTGAGTAGGTTCCCCATTTATTAACAATGAGAATGAAACTGTTGATATGGAAAAATAAATCTAGTTAATAAACTTGCTAGGGTAGCCAGAATTATGGAGAGCATTGATAATGAAACCTTATTCAACTGTGTCATATGCTTTAATGAAATCTATTTTGAAAGCACAATTTTTGACATTTTCCTTATGATTATAGTCTTTGAACAATTCTTGAACCATCTACCTAGAACATATGCACCATAATTAGGATTACACCCTAATTAGGATTAATTATATAAATGTGTTAAAAGTTATCTAAATCTTATCCTGGCTAAATATGGGTGAAAATAAGTGAAGCTATGATTTGTGGGATCTAAAGAATCATAACAAAAAGATCCCCATATGGGAATAAAGTGGCTATAAATAAGGTCAAGGTGGAAAAGGAAAGCATCATAGTTTTTTAGCTGAAAAGTCCTTTTTTACTAGTTTTATTTTCCTTTCCTCAGTGTACATTAGGTTAGGGTTTTTTCTAATTAAAATTTCGTCATTTTGATGGCCATTATTGACTAATTTTCTTTATTTTGGTTAAAGGAAGTGAAAGCCTTTTATAACTTTAAAGATTTTGAGACAATTAGGTCTTGTTGTGAAGTATTTCATTTATTCATATACTGAATTGCTTTTCTTAGCTATTGTTTTATGATTATTTATTATTGATTTCAAGTGTGCACGATTAATTTATTGATTGAAATAATCATTTACTAGAATAAATTTTTAGTATGTAAAAGTTTAATTCTTTTAATCATTAGTAGAAACTAAGAGTTTTTAATTTATTGTGTCAGAAAAGAGTTTTTAATTTATTGTGTCAGAAATTATTAACTTTTAGGAAAAGAATTCAACTAGATTAAATGTAGCCACTAATGTTGTATTATCTTTCTTTGATGGTCTTTTTTATATTAAAGTTATTGGTTAATTAAATTTTGGATCGTATCTAAGGTTTTTAAACAATAAGGGTTAGTTGAATTATACGTTATAGATAAGCTAATCCTAAGGAAAGACATTTATTTAATATCATATCAAATATATGATTAACGAAATAATTACTTATGTACCAATGATTAATTTTAATTCCAAGGGCTGTAGAAACCGTAAACTGAGTTTCATTTTATTGATAACTCTTGTTTTATTATTTTGGTTATTTTCTTTATCACAAAGTTTCATATTATCACAACCCCTATTTTTTTAAATATTTTCTTTCATAAGGATTAACGAACTAGAATTCCTTATGATATCGACTCCTACTTCCCTATATTGCACTTGTTTTATTGCAGGAATTTAGTATTTAATATGGGGTTTAAACGATAGTTCCACTAGACATGTTTGTTTAATTAACTGACATATATGATAAATTCCATAGGATAAATATACATTTTAATTAAAATTTGAGGAGACTTTAATTATAAGAATCATATTGCATTTACATATCACCCCTAAATTATTTTTAGTCATTTGTTATTTTTTTTTGAGTAAAATATGGTTAATTTCATTGATTATCAAAGGATAGAATATCCAAAATACTATTAGGTGGTATTGTCCAAACACCGAATCTGTAATGGAACGAGAAGCTCGAGCTAGCAAGTGAGCAACACTGTTCGCAGATCGTCTAATGTAGTTCATAATCACATTCATCTCAACCAAATGAGACTTACAATCAGAAACTAGAATTCTAAATGAAGATAAATTAGTATAGTTGGAATCAGTAATAGCTCGAACATAAATTTGAGCATTTGACTCCACAACGATATTAGACTAACCCTCATCCTTAATCCAGCTAAGCACTTCCCTTATCGCGAAAAGCTCTGCCATTTTTGCATCTATACGTACTGGGAGTCGTTGTTGCATCTATACGTATGGGAGACTCCATAAACGCTGCCATGCTGCCCTAAACTGAAAAGCTTCGGATGGCAAAGTAGTTAACATTCTATAGGCACTCTTTACACTGTACTTTCCTTTAGAATCATTTGCCCAAAACCACGAATCCTCAAAGACCCGAACTGCTAAAGGAATAGACCGAATTGCTTCACTCTCCTCCATTGAAAAAATTGTATTAATCTTGGTCGTATCCCAACAACCTTGCAAGATCAGGTCTGAAACCAAAAGAACATCCGTTGCAGCTGGTCGAGTAGAGGATATTCTTTTGTTAGGAAAAATAGGCACTCATAGATCCGACCACACCAATACTGAACGTCCAGTGCCAATTCTAATGATTAGCAATAACCTTACTAACAACCTTATCCAAAACATTGTAAAGCGTTATCAGGCGGAGATCCCCCATAGTCTCAGGCTTTGATTTTTTAGGAATAAGAACAGGTATTGTTTCGCTCAACCTTGATGGTATCGTCTCCCTACTCAAAATATCGATATATGCCTCCGTAGTTGCTGGACGTACTGTATCCTAATGGGTCTGGTAAACACCTAGATTGAAACCATCACATATAGGGGATTTATCTGCCTGTATACTAAAGACCGTTGTCTTTACCTCATCCGAGGTATATGGAGCATTCAACAAGTCATTCATTTGAGTAGTAATACAAGCAGGTATTAAGTTAACAACATTATCAAGGTCACTAGGACTAGCTGTAAACATTTCAGTAAAGTAAGAAGAGATCAGAGATTCCAAACCCGTCTTATTATCAATCAACAGACCCTAAGCATCCTTAAAACGACAGAAAGAATATTTCTTTTGGCTATGTGTTGCCATGGTATGGAAAGACCACGTGATGGAATCACCATCCTTAAGCCACAAAACCTTCGATCGTTGTTTCCACTGAATTTCTCGTTCATGCAAAATATGGAAGAACGTTTGATTTACTGTATGAAAACATTCCTTATCCTATAATACACATGAACCTTGTAGTTGTCTAATGAGTCGAAGACTACCTTCCAACTCACACTTCTTAAAGTCCGTCAAATCTAGACCCCAGCTATATATTGCTTGTCCGCAGAGAGATAATCGATCTTAAATCTCATCCCCAACCGAAAAGTCCCAACTGTCCTGTACTACCATTCGACAATTTGGCTCCTTAGACCAACTATTTTTATAACGAAATGATTGGCTCGAGTACGTGGAACAAAGTTACGTAACTCAAGCAGAATTGGAAGATGATCCGAAGTAGAGGTATACAAAGGGGCAGCTTGCGCATAAGGAAAAAGAGCTCCAAGCATCAGAAACCAATACTCGATCTAATTTTTCTTCTATCCAATTATCAGAATTACGTCCATAATCCCAAGTGACCTGATAACCACCTATGGGAAAATCAAAAAGTCTAATATCACAAATAGCATTCCTAAAACCCTACATAAGATGATTAGGTTGTCTTTTGCCCCTCGTTTCTTATGTGGTGCTAATATATCATTAAAATCAACGATACAAACCCGAGGCAAGCTACTACAATATGCTAAATTACGAAGAAGTGTCTAAGACTCTCTATTTCGACTCCAATCAGAGTGCCTATAAAAACCTATGATTCGCCAATTGTCAACATCTTCAACTAGTACTTCAACATCAATACACCGCATAGATAAATTCAACACAAACAAAAGAAACAGCACTTCAAATTAAAGCAAAGTCACCACTATGACCAATACAATCTACAGCTATAAAATCATCGTACCCCAAAAGAGTCTTTATTTCTGAAATTTTAGTATATAATGACAAAGTTTCAATTAAAAAAATAAACATTGGTCTTTTTTTTGGACAATAAACTGAAGATTTTGAATTGAACGTGGATTGCCTAGTCCACGATAATTCCAGCTCAAGCAACTCATCTATATCGGTGCGTCTGGGAACCATACGTCACCGTTGATGTCTTTGGATCAATGGACATGCTTTCGAAATTAGTAAAATCCTGAGCCTTCTTTGAATGATCCAAGCCCATTCTCCTTCTTTACGAATCAACCACATTAATAGTTTTAACATCTTCTCCTTGATTTCCTGAAGGCGTATCAGATTGACATCGTTTAATATGCACTGAATCTCCACCTACCATAACAGTCGGGATAACCAGATTTTTGGCATAATTGGATGCAGTCAAATCGCCCGAACATTCTACAATTTCCTTCGAGTTTGAAACCCCATCTCCCCTAGCTAGATGGGCTGAACATAGCCATTTGGAGCCAAACGTTGGCTGTGATCGACGTGTTGGGGCACGAATACTTGGTGAGTATTTCTGAACTGCCTTTCCTGGAGGAAAATCAATAAATCGAGGACAGAATCTTTCTGTATGTCCCATAAAACCATATATCAAGCAAAACATTGGTAATCTCTCATAAACAAATCTCACATTACACCATTCACCACCTTCTTTTTTCAGCCGCAATGTTTCCATGATCGGTTTGCACACATCAAGTTACACTCGCACCCTTAAATAAGAATTCCATAAATCACTAAAATTTTCAGGATCGAGATGCATATACTTCCCCATAGCCTTTCCAACATCAGAGGCTAGCCTCTACGATCGGAATCTTCAATGATGACTATGGATTTGGACCCAAACTGGAACAAAGAGTAAAGGGACCTCCAAAGGATTCTGCATAGCCCCAAGCATATCCAGGATGAGCAGTTGATTGTCAAAAGACCATAGTGACATATCTAAAACATGATGAACATCCACCTCATGAAAAAAATGGAAGAGAAAAAGATCACCCGAAAATTTTCTAGGTTGAACACCCTTGATTGGTCTCCATAAAGAAGCCAACGCATAGACCGTTGTGTTGTAGTTGATTGTATGCTCAGTGAGAAAACATCCAACTAAACAGAAAGGAGGGTTATCAAAGGATTCAACTTTGAGGTCATTGACGCCGTATACAATACCCTCGATATCCTATTCCTTAGTCAAGACAGGAATCACTTCATCCTCTGATACAACAATAGTCATATCCACCGAACATCTATCGTCATCCATGGTAAAAGAATGATGGAGGTCTGAGTTTGTAATATTAGGGTTTAACTCCTCATAGAAGAGACAAAAAATGAGAGAAACTACCACTTTCTATCCAGCTGATTAGTTGATGTGTCCATTGTTATATTAAGATTAAACATTAATATAATGTAAAAATATCTATTCCTTATGAAGGAAGTAGTCAATCTTATAGACTAAAGTATGGAGATAATTAAGTAAAAGTATGGGTTCTTGTTAGAGATCAAGTTCACTAAACTAACCTAATATGAGAATTCCATTTGGAACATTACTTATGTTTCTATGGAAATTCTCATTGTAATGATTTTATAAGCAATCCTTTGATTTAAGATATGTAAACATCTCATATAAGGATTACTCTATTTCGATATTATTCATGACATATATTTTTTAATGGTAACTCAATCAATAGTCATTAGATATAGCATAAACTATATGGAGGTAAATGAGTGATCAATATAGAATTTATCACCCAAAAGTGATTAGGGTGATTGCTCAATTTTTTTTTTTCATTTAGAATAGATTTAGGAAGTCCTTGGCTAAAGTAGAATGATCTTTGAAAATAGTTTTTCAATGTCATTAATAGAAAAAAAAATTATTAATAGTGAACTAATATGATTGGGTTTAAATAAAGCAGACATTAATTATGTGCTTTATATCTAATCAGAACTTCAAGTGATGAAATGATTAAATTATACAAAAAGAGTATGCATAGAAAAGTTAGTTAAAACTGTTTTGATATTCCTAATATTTGAGTGGTCATAATGCTTTGCTAAATGCCAATGTTGATCTATGAATATAAATTATTTAACTAGAGAATTAAAGATAAATTAAAGGAGAATCTTAAATATAATTTGGGGTTATAATTTATATCTATCGTCAACATATTAAGGAACCTAATGAATCATACATAAAGAATGATTGAAAAGGAGAGAAAAAAGTAATTTAATCATGTTAGACTTGAATTTGAAGTTTGAGAAACTTTAGGATTAAATATGAAATATTTAATAAATAAAGACCAATATGAAATACTTAATCTTATTATGGCTCAGTTGGTATTTAATTTGAATTAACTGTAATTCTAATTAAATTTTAATTGAAATTGAAATTTTATTCCAATTATATTAGTAAAAGGTCCAAACCATATTATAAATAGACTTAAAATTTAAAGGAGCTAGTACTTCTTACCTAACCTTCTTTACACCACTTATAGAGTTTTCTTATCCAATTCATGTGGATATCGTTAGAGGTGAACGTGTGAAGTTAAAATGGTTTCCATAAGTAAATTTTAGAGGCGATTTGAGGGAAATGACAAGAAAAATCATGCTACATAATAAGGTATGATTTACATTTTAAAATGATATTTTTTTTGGAAATAAAACAAAAGTTTTTTTTTTATTCTACTGTGTACGAAATGATATTCTGTCATAATCTCTAATATGTAAGGCAAAGAAAGCATTGAATTTCAATTTACTCCTATTCTAAAGATAAGCAAAATAACAAATGAAACAGATTAACCCATATCATATCAATGTATCTCCGTGTTTTATACATGCAATGATTTAAATGTCAATGATTACAAATTATAAGTAAATAAATATTCCTATTGAAAGACATATGTATTCTTTGGATTTACAAGTATATTTGACCAAAAACATTCGTTTATTTCCATTTTGTTTACTCTCTCGTACAAGTTAATACACCTTTAGGTAAATCACAATGCTATGAAATAGTAAAAAATAATACATCACTTACTTTATTCATGGGCGTTTCCTTAAACAATATGAATAATTGAATTTTTCTTTATTTATGCATATCATTACTATAGTTTGACCATTTTGACTAGCAAATACTAAATGCAAAATTTATGCATAAATAACAAAATTTTGCTTTAATATTATGCGTTTATAAAAAAAATGGATAAATACAATCAAAACACTCTTCTTAAATATCAAATTTCTTATTGCATGAATTACTAAAAATTCTTTAAAATTTAGCACCACTGCTTAATCCACATTCAAAGAGAGAAAAGTATAGTTTAGTTTTTAATTTTTTAAGTGGAAAAATTGTAAATATACAAACAAGGGCAAAGTTGGAAAGTCACAAAAAGAGACATAATGTGAATGTCAACAAAGTATTAAATACTTACTAGTGACGGTCAAAATTGTAATCATTCAATAATGGTAGAATTGTGGATATGCAAGCTAGGACAAAACTATAATTATTCAACTAGGGGCAAAATCATAATTCTTCAAGAAATCTTTTAACTTATATCACCATCCAACCTAATGATATCTCATCATCCAGTAAGCAAATCTTATACGTCAAACCACAGGCTGAAAAAAATAAAAATATCAACTTTTACATGATAGAAATATTGTCTTTCAACATATTATCCAATTTGTGTAAACGTCAAGTGCTTAGTTTTGTGCAAAATAGAGATTTGTGTGAGCATTTTAAGGGTGGTTCAAGTAATGTACAAAGTTTTCTTAAAGTTTTTAATAATTGAATGTCTTACTTGAGTTCTCAAAAATTTAAAGGACTTTTAAATATTAAAAAGTGTGGGTTATATTTTGTTAAAGGACTCCAATAATTATTTACATGGAGAATGTTTGTCAATTGATTTTAATTTATTTATTCTATATATATAATTTACAAAAAAATTATGTATACACACAAAATATTGTTTTGTGTGAGGCTTAAAGAACTTCTTAATCTCATATGTGCTTGATTTTGTTTTCTTGAAAAACTAAAGGTAAAAAAGAAATATAATCTTCAAATCAAATACATCTCTTATAATTCATAACTCATGATATTTAATAGTATTAATTTAGTTTAATTACGTATATCATTTGATTACTACATTTGTAAGGCCCCAAAATATACCCTAGTTGAAATGATACATGTTCATGAAAGTACATGTGAGATAGGAGTTAAAATTGTGCTATGATTTGAATGTGAAAGGTATGTGACCTGAATTTTGGTATTGATGGGCTAAGTAAATTGGAATTAATTGATACCATTAGAGAATTGAGGTATTTAAATGTATATTTGGACTAGGGAAATTATCAAGTGATAAGTTAAGTTGGTACATGGAAATTAGAATGACTAAGCTTAGGAATTATTGACAACTGGCATGGCTAATGCATTGACATTTGGCATCATTCAATGTGTGACGTTTGGCAGCATAATATAAGGACATGTGGCCTAGTTAAAGTGTTACAAATGGCAGCTTAAATGGTGGGCAAGTGGGCTTCATGCCTTGGTGTTAAGTGGTATATTAAGCTAGTGACACCTAGCAGGTGATGAAGCATGTTTCTGCTGGAGTAATTCTAGTGTTCTTCATTCTTGTTTTGTTCTCCACCGAAACCTCCCATCTTCTCTCAATTTCTAGACTTTTGCTGGAGTTTGTTAACACTAGGAAGCTTTGTAAGTTATTCCATTAAGAATTAGGTCTTGTGAATCTATGTATTATTACCTTGTTGATGCTAAATGTTACACATTAAACTTAGGTATGTGCTGGATGTTTAGAAGCTTGGTTTAGCTGGATTCTTGGAGTTGAATTTGAAGTTTAGTGAAGTAAGGGAATACTAAACTTGAATTCATGTTAGAATATGTATTGTTTGATGTTTGAAGTGGATAAAATGTGTACCAAATTAATGAAAAATTGAGGTTAGAAACTTGATACATGTTGGATACTTGTTAGAAGGAGTGGTTCCACTAGATAGGTATTGATACTTTAGACATATCTTGACTTGTAGGTATCCAAATGGGATGATTTTAAATTTAGATTAAACTAGATGCATACATTTACAACTTTCATGAAGGATACCTTTTGGGAGGCCTACGCCCCATAGAAACTGTCTACCTGAGACTGTCCCTTGGCTCGTAGGTCCTGACACAAGGTTAGAATGCTAGCTCTTCCAGAGTGGTATCTCACTGATGGCTCGTAGGGTCTTTCTGTCCAGGTGCAGGTAGTTCGCATCTTCACATTTGATTTCTGTCTCTAAGGGTTTTGAAATTTGGCATGAAGTTAAGTTTTGGTAGCGGTCCATGGTTGTGAATAGTCTGTAGTATTTTAGGTATAACGCTCGGAATAATGAACCAAATTGCATTATCTTTATTTCATTTGAAACTTAATACATATAGGGCCATTTGTTTAAAAGAACATATTGTCTAAAAACGTCAATTTCTAGTTTAAAATGGTCATACCAAACTGATCCAAAAACTTGTCCTGTGAAAACAGTTGTTTGAAGGTTTCAGGTCACTTATCCCAAAATTGTGGGAAATGATTAGGAAGGTGAAAAAAAGGGATTTTGTGTAATTAATCAACTATATAAGGTTAAGTTAATTTATTTGGTATAATAGGACTTAAATGGACTTGTTTAAAGTGTGTTATGAACTTAAATTGGTATTCAATTTAATTAACACTTAATTTAATTATGAATTGTTAATTGAGATGATAATATAAAGAATGCATGGTTTAATAATGATGAATACAATATTGAATTGCTTGGTGTTTTCATGAATGAATGAGTTCCAAAGGCTTATGTATTATGAATTGGATATGGATGTTTGAGAATTGGGAATTTCTGCGATGATATTGTGTTAATTTCAAAACCATCAAGTGTCTGAAGAGTTTGATATTTGAGATTGTGTTGGAAGTGCTTTCTATTTGTGTGAATATACATAATTTGTGATGGCTCAATACCTCTATTGATGCATTATTGCACATACTTGTAATTGTATGACATGTTAGTTTGTTTGGAAATCAATGAATATGTCAAGTTGAACAAAATGGAATAAAGTGCTATATGTTGCAATATGTTCCTCACATGAGAATTCTGAAATGAACCTGTTTTGTTTTTAAATTGTTAAGTCCTAGTCATGGGTAAATATGCATGCCTAGAAGGGTCTGCAACTGCTCCTGTGACATTTTGGTGTCTCCTGTTACTGACACTTCGGGTTCTCCTGTTATTAAGACATAAGATATGTACTGTTTTGTTTAAGGGTTTGTAATGTAATAACTTTAATTCAGGATAGTACTGTAATTGAAGCATGTATTCGGATAAATTCAATATGCTAGTTAAATTATGTTTAAAGTCGAATATGTATGGAAAAGTAATAATTGGTTGTTTGAATTTCTGGCAATGCTTTGTATTGTTTTGATAGGTTTAAGTCCTATCTTATGTATCATCCGTACATCCTTCCAGGGGGTATGTAAGTGTTACAACATTGTTAACCGAATAACAATTAGCATGAACCATCATCAAGTAATTATTCACTTTAAAGTTTTTGATATGATAATAGAGTATTTAGTTTCACTTTTTTCTTAATTTTCTTTTTAAAAATTCAATAAAAATTTATTTATTTGTGTTTCTGTCTTTCTGATTGTTTCTTTATATTGATTATTTTATGCTTTCACAACTTGTAAATACCATGAAAACTATTATTTGACTACTAATGAAATCTATATTATTTAAGTAATTTTAATTTATAATTAAATTTAGAATAAAAATAATTAAAAATAAAAATTGTGAAATTCAATCATTATTTAATAAATATATTTTATTTTTAAAATATCTTTAAAACTTATAAATTTTAAAAATTAATAATATTATTTATTAAATAAATATTATTGTAAGTAATAATGTTGATTTTAAAATTAAAATAA
>JAOQMQ010135242.1:0-10000 GCA_027563845.1 Erythroxylum subrotundum
GCTGATTATGCAGGTGATCTTGATAAAAGTAAATCCACTACAGGATATGTGTTTACACTAGCTAAAGGAGTTGTGAGATGGGTTTCAAAACTGCAGTCAGTTGTGGCTACGTCAACAACAGAAGCAGAATATGTAGTAGCTACACAAGCAAGTAAAGAAGCAGTGTGGTTGAAGATGTTGTTGGAAGAATTTGGGAATAAACAAGAGAATATTACTTTGTATTGTAACAGTCAGAGTGCTTTGCATCTTGCCAAGAATCCAGCATTTCATTCAAAGACAAAACACATCCGAGTTCAATATCACTTCGTTCGTGAGAAAGGGGAAGAAGGAATGGTGGACATGCAGAAAATTCATACAAAGGAGAACCTGACAGATTTTATGACAAAAGCAATCAATGGTGACAAGTTTATGTGGTGTCGATCCTCGTGTGACCTGACAAAGACGTAAGCAACATGAAGTGGCAAGGTAGAAAGAATAGTATGAAGATCTGATTGACGCTCAATCAAATCTTCAAGTGGGAGAATTGTCAATAATGGTAGGCATTCAACAATGGTAGGCATGGTAGCCAACCAATGTTGAATGCCTACCATTATTGACAATTCGCAGTAGCATGACATTGATTACTCTTTTAAGGGTTTTGCAGTGGTAATATGGTATGATACAATTAAGCAACCGAAAGCGATCTCGATTATAGCAGGAGGAGTAATGTGTATATCTTGTAATCAAATATGCAAGAATATTAAGTGGCGAACGAATGGCAAAGGGGACAACATAGTTACATTAGTGACTGATGTTGGAGGAAGTAATAGTTCTAAGGGTATAATGATTATTCACTCTAAAGGACATCTATCTTAATTATTAAAAGAATTATGAAATTTCTATGAGAAGTGCAGGAGGTGAAATTGAACGTTGAAGAGCAAAAACAATCGTGACAACAATCCCAAAAAAGAAATTAGAAAAGATGCTAGTAGCGAATGACATAATATGTCAATTCCTGGTGACGAACGAAAGACAGGGGTGAGAGAGACATGATGATGGCTCTAAGAGGGTTATGGTCTATATGTAGAATTAAATGACTGGATTACAGAAAGATTTTATCCAAGAGTAGAGACAATTCTTAGTGAAATATGATGTATTTGATCAAAAAAAGGGTTACCTTCGAACATATTCCACAATCATTGAATTACTATGAGGTACTGAGACCATTAATCTAAGGCCTTAGATAGTGGCCCACAAAGCTTCTGAAGAGCTTGGTGAGGGAATGCTGGAACATGGAATAATTAATAAAAAAAGTCTGATAAGTGCTAACTACTATATATTTTAAATATAATTTTGAGAACATTTGATTTGCGTTTTGATGATTTTTATACTATTTGATACTTAGTGAAACTTATATTTTGTTTTTAAGTCTTGTCTTAGCGCTTCCATAAAAAAATGGAATTGTGCCAATTTGGAGGCAAATTTTCTTATTTGAGTGCAATTTTCCCTATAGTTTTTTTACCAAAAAGAAATTAAAGTTAATCGGAAGCTAATATGACAATAACTTTTTAAAAGGATTCAATGATCAATTTAATCATAAAGATGTCAAAAAATTAGATAATTAAAAGAGAGCGATGAAGAATAGACACTTGGCGCCTATCACAATATAAGATAGCCTCTAGTTATAACATAGGATAGGCACTTATCCCATAACATAAAATTTGAGGACGCATGGAAACCTAACTTCATTGGCCTTTAGGGACATCATTGGAAACCTTAAACTATAAATATCCCTCTAAGGGTTAATTAAGGAATTTTTTTCGGAGGAACATAGGCAAGAATGTTAAGAAATCATAGTAGGATTTGATCCTATTTGGAACGAAATAAGAATGAAAAATTTCTTTTAAATTCTATAAAGTCAATATCACTTCAAAATCTATAATATGATTAATTCATGTTCATAATAAAATATGAATAAAAAATTCTTACATTATTGTTTAATTTGATGTTTTTCTTGTCGTTTACCTCATATTGCTTCTAAAATTGGTTTTTGCAATCGTAGTCACACACATGTATGGTCTCTAACAGTATCAATATGAGCATGTTTAAAAAACTCTATAAGTTGTGTTGAGAGTGTCATTTAAGAAATTTTAACTCCTTTAGAGCCTTAGTCTATTTATAATAGGTTTTTTTAGATGTTTTAATAATTTAATTAAAAAATCTCAATTAAACTCTAATTAGAATTATAATAACTTCTAATTAAATACTACTTGGGCCTAAATAAGATTTATTATCTTATATTGGTCTTTATTTATTAAATATCTCATATTTAATCTTAAAAGTTTCTTAAATTTACAATCAAGTCTAAATTGATTAAATCACATGCACGACTAAGCAGCAGAAGTGTCAGAATCTGAATTCCAACCCCATGACATCCTAAAAGCCAGAATCTCAAATGCATACATAAACATATTATATGAACACGATATAACAGTACATGTACCTTTTGATTCTCCTCCTTTTTTGATTATTCTCCTTGTTTGGGTTGTTGCAAACACCAAACCCTTCCTTGATCACTCAAGAACACGTAAAGATGAAGAAGAAATAATGTGTAAGGGTGGATAGAGCACCAAACTAGATGAGTTCAAGTAGATGCTCTAATGGAGAGAAAGATCAAGACTATGTTGCATGCATTTTGATTCATGCAACAATTGCATGAACAAGACTCAAGACACTTCTCTCTAACTCTAGAACTCTTCTAGATACCTTATTCTCTCACTTGAGTGTGTTTGTGATTGGTTAGCTCTTTTGTACATAAGTGAAGAACTCACTTATATACATCTGTCGAGCCTTCGATCATCGTGGCCTACTTAATTGACAGTCTCGCCTTCGGTCACGATCATGGCCTACTTAAAAATAACCATATACACTTTGTTTTTCATCCGATCTTTTATGCGTTTGACCCTTAGGTTCCCGGTTATTTTGGACACTTGAATTAACTCTTAATCCGAGAAATCATGGATTGTTTCATGCCACTTGAATTAAATCTTAATTCAAGCAAATCATGAAGGATTTCATGATGCCAATTTATCGGAATATAAGTGGATTAACACACAAACTCTTAGATAGTTAATTATCTGACTTACGAACCTTTCTATAGACAATTACCGTGCAATTCGTCCTTTCACCATACTCTAACCCGTTTGGTTCGGAGTTTGAGCTATGTGTCAACTCCCACTAGACTGACTACGTCACTTCTAGTCTAAGTGATGTTACTTCTTGTCTTAAGAATCTCATTACTCTATGTGTCATTGAAGACTCTCTTCATGACACATAACTGCTCTGGCCAGAGACTCCTGAGTAATGACCCCGACAAGAGGTCGTGGGTATTATCTCCTTCTATTAGGAGTGGTAAATTCTTTATTGGCTACCTAATTACCTTCGAATATCAATAACTGTACCCAAACACCACCTTATGAGCGACCTCGTCTTGAGGCAACAAGGAATGATATCAAAGCTCAGGATCAGTATCCAAGATATCCTTGAGTACCCCAAGTCTAAGGATATTTTCACCATTGTTATGATGAGATTAATCATTAAAATTTGATAGATCATCCATATGATAATCTCATAGCAGGTCATTCGTTGTACTTACTACTCTTAGTAAGCATCCATATGTTAACTGTAAATATCTCATACTTACAGTTTATGAGATCTACTGCTTGATCAAATCAAGGAGTATAACATGTGCTAGTTTATCCGGATTAATATCGTCTTGTCTTATTAATCTTGTGACTAGGGATTATTTAGATACTAACATAATTGCACATGATAGGAATCTCATTATCATGATCTCATCATGATTTCCTTCATGCTATGTTTTGTATTATGGACTTCATTAATTCGATTTAAGATCGACATCCATTCATATATAAACGAACATTACATTAATGAAAAATTGGCTTTCACTTTATTAATTAAAATAAAGTTTATAAAAAAGTGTTAAAGGTGATTGGCTTTAGAGCACTACTATAACAATCTCCCACTTGCACTAAAGCCAATCGCCTTTGTATCTAATACCATAGGCGAGTACACTAGAATTAAATTTCATTTGAGGAGGTGGCTTAGTCAAAGGATTAGCGATGTTCTGATCTGTGGGCACTCTCTCTATCTTCACATCACCTCTATCAATTATCTCCCTGATTAGGTGATATCTCTTAAGTACATGCTTGGACCTCTGATGAGACCTTAGTTCCTTGACTTGAGCAATAGCCCCATTGTTGTTACAGTACAACAGTATAGGGTCTACAATGCTCGGAATCACTCCAAGTTTCATAATGAACTTCTTGATCCAAACAGCTTCTTTTACTGCTTCCGCAGTTGCAATGTACTCTAACTCGGTTATTGAATCTGTAGTCGTCTCTTGTTTGGAACTCTTCTAACTGACTGCTCTGTCATTCAGTGTGAAAACATAACCTGACAGGAATTTGGAGTCATCCTGGTCAGATTGAAAACTGGTATCCGTATGTCTGCTCACTATAAGATCTCTATTTTCATATATCAAGAATACATCCTTAGTCTTTCTCAAATACTTTAAGATATTCTTGACAGCCATCCAGTGACACTCACTAGGATCCGATTGATATCTACTCGTAACATTTAGAGCATACGATATATCAGGTCTTGTAAATAACATAACATACATTATTGATCCTATTGTCGAAGCATACGAGATCATACTTATGCGAGTCCTCTCATCTTGAGTCTTGGGACACATAAATTTTGAAAGTTTTTATCCCATATGTCATGGGAAGAAACCCTCTCTTAGACTGCTCCATGCTAAACTTCTTCAGTACTTTATCTATGTAAGTAGACTGTGAAAGACCTAGTAACTTCCTTGATATATCTCTATAGATCTTTATTCCCAATATATAAGTTGCTTCTCTAAGGTCTTTCATGGAAAAATTCTGAGACAACCAAATTTTGACTGATTGCAAACTTGAGACATCATTTCCTATTAGTAATATGTCATCTACATATAACACAAGGAATATGATAGCACTCCCACTAACCTTCTTATACACACAAGGTTCATCCAGATTTTGTGAGAAACCAAACTCTTTGATTGTCTCGTCAAATTGGATTTTCCAACTTCTAGATGCTTACTTCAATCCATAAATGGATTTCTGAAGCTTGCATACCTTTTTGCCATTTTTGGAGATGAAGCCCTAAAGTTGCATTATATACACATCCTCAACTAGATTTCCATTCAAGAAAGTCGCCTTCACATCCATTTTCCATATCTCATAATCATAATGAGCAGCAATGGCTAGGAGTATTCTGATAGATTTAAGCATCGCTACGGGGCTAAATGTCTCGTCATAGTCAACTCCTTGTCTTTGATGATATCCTTTAGCGACTAGCCTCACTTTATAGGTAATTACATTACCATCCATGCCAATTTTCTTCTTGAAAATTCACTTGTACCTATGGGTTTTAGCCCTTCAGGTTGGTCAACCAAAGTCCATACTTGGTTTTCAAACATGGAATTCATTTCGAATTTCATGGCTTGAAGCCATTTTTCATATTCTAAACTCTTCAGAGCCTCTTCATAGGTTGTAGGCTCATTGTCCTCTATGAGCAATACGTCATTTTGTTTACTTACAAGAAATCCATATCTCTCTGGAACATTGTGTATCCTACTTGACCTACGAACATTTTGTGTTTTAGAAGGTTCAATTGTTGTCTCATCTCCGTTAAAAACAATTTCAGGTTTAGGTAGTTGATCTGCCTCTATTTGAGCATTATAAACTTCATCAAGTTCAACTTTGCTCCCATTGTCTTCTCTTAGAAGAAACTCTTTCTCTAAAAAGACAACATGCGTTGAGACAAACACCTTTTGCTTTAAAGCATTATAGAACTGATATTCAATTGTTTCCTTAGGATATCCAACAAACAGACACTTATCATATTTCACTTCAAGCTTGTCTGATTGAATTCGCTTCACGTAAGCCGGATAACCCCAAACTTTCATATGAGAAAGATAAGGCTTTTTGTTAGTCCATATCTCATATGGGGTAACTTCAACTGTTTTTGAAGGGACTCTGTTTATCATATAAACAACAGTCACAAGTGCATAACCCTAAAAGGATTTCGATAGATTTGCTAAGCCCATCATCGACCTTACCATGTCTAACAAGGTTCGGTTTCTTCTTTCAGCCACACCATTATGTTGTGGTGTGTAACGTGGAGTCCATTGGGATACTAGGATACTATCTTGTTATCCCCGAGATAAGTTAGAAATTTCTCATTTAAGTATTCACCACCTCGATCTGATCGAAGTGTCTTGATACTTCTACCGAGTTGTTTCTTTACTTTATGTCTAAATTGTTTGAACATTTTAAATGCTTCAGACTTGTATCTCATTAGATACACATACCCATATCGTGAAAAATCATCGATAAAGGTAATGAAATACATAAAACTACCTCTAGCATGAATGGACATTGGACCACATACATCAGAATGTATTAGGTCTAATAACCCATTCGCTCGTTCACCCTTTCATTTAAATGGTAATTTAGTCATCTTGCCTAATAAGAAAGATTCACATATGTCATATGATTCATAATCAAATGACCCTAAGCTACCATTCTTGCGTAGCTTAGCCATGCGTCTCTCACTTATATGGCCAAGTCGACAATGCCATAAGTAAGATGATTTTAAGATATCTCGTTTTTGTCTTTTATTGTCATTTATATTTAAAATTGGATTGCACATATCTAATATGTAAATACCATTGCACAATGTAGCAGTACCATACAACATTTCATTCAACTTAATCGAACAACCATTGCTAGAAAAGTTAAATGAAATCCCCCTTTATTAAGACATGAAACAAATACAATATTCTTTGTCACAACGGGTACATAAAAGCAATTATCCAAAATTAACTCTAGCCCACTAGGAAGATACAAAACATAGGTTTCTACAGCTAATACAACAACTTTTGCTCTATTTCCCACACGTAGGTCCATCTCTCCTTTCTTGAGTGGTTTACTATCCCTGAGACCCTACATATCAACACATATGTGTGAGCCACATTTGGTATCTAATACCCAAATGTTATGATCAGAAATAACATTAACCTCAATGACAAATAACATACCTGAAGTAGACGGTGGAGTATCTAATGCCTTCTTTTGCTTCAGCGACTCCAAATAAGCTTTGCAGATTCTCTTCCAATGTCCTTCCTTGTTGTAATGGAAGTAAATCCCCTTTGATGCAGTCTCCTTTGCCTTCTTCTTGGCTACACCTCCAACTGGCTTTTTAGACTTCTTCTTCTTCTTTTGGTTCCTCTTGCGAGAACCAGAAGGAGAGTCCACCAGCCACCAACATCACAGCCTTACTATCTCTCTTGACAATTTGCTCAACTGTTTTGAGCAGATTAATCAGCTCAAGTATTGAGATGGATATTTGGTTCATCCGATAGTTAAGCATAAAATGTGAATAACTATCAGCTAAACCAGTTAGAATTAAGTCTGTGCTTAATTCATGATCCATTACGAAACCCAAACTGGCTAACCTCTTAATGTATCCATACATCTTCAGGACATACTACACTGGAGATGATCCCTTAGCGATCTTAGAGTGGAAAAGCAACCTCGAGGTCTCGATCCTTTCAGACCGAGCTTGCTTATCAAACAGTTCCCTTAGATGATAGACTATGGGATGAGCATCCATAGCTTCATGCTGCTTTTGTAGTTCTGGTGACATAAAGGCCAGCATTATACAGCTAGCTAGTCACTATCATCCAGTAGCTTCTTATAAGCTTTCTGATCCTCATCAGATGCACCAGTAGTAGGGGGATCAGGAAGTGGTTCATCTAGGACATTCTAGTTTCTCATATTTGAGAACAATTCTCAAATTCCTCAGCCAATCTATAAAGTTAGGTCTTGTAAGTTTGTTGGAGTCTAATAGAGAACATAGATTCACACTAGACGAAGACATCATGGTGATTCAATAACCTAGAAGAACGATAGAAAGTGTTAGAATGTACACTAATGCATATTGATAAGGACTTTAATCACATACATTATAGGTCTCACAATTTTTATTTAAATCCATAGCCCTCACTACGAATTCGAGAAGACTTATAGTTTTCCTAATAGGTTGATATCCAATAGTATTAATAATGACCTTGGGTTTGCCCAACAAGCCACCTTAGGTCAACTGGTAGGTATCATTCACACCAATTGCATTCAGTTATGCGCCATCAACTGTTGATTTAGCACACTCATTGAGTTATCAACTCTTGATTCGTATACATCTGATGTATACAACCCAACTTCGCCTCTATCCATATTAAACTTAGGTTTGCCCAACAAATCAATGCTTCCACTTAGGACCAACCTATTAATCCGAAAATCTAATTTCTATGGTTTGAACATATTCATGTAGAGCGGGCTTGGGTTTGCCTATCAACCCAACTCTAAAAGAACTCTGGTTCTTGCCATATCAATGGAAGGCGTAAGTCCTAATATTTCAGTTGAGGGACTTGTTCTTAGGTCTCATCAATACTTGGATGATATTGTATATATATTACATATATATATTCAGATTATGGACAACTTAATTAAATTGAGCCTATGTCTATAACCACCCTTAAAATACATCTAATACATGTATCATACAAAGGAGGTTCAATTTAGATTATGACTTGATTATGCATCTAAAATTCATGATTCAGTTCAACTCTGAAACCAAATCGGGTACTAGTGTTAGTCTCGGCTAATTCGAATTATGAATGTGATTTGATTAGGAACCCTAAAATTCAATTATTTTGATGTCCAAATTAAACACTTTAATTCTAGTACATGTGCCCTTTTTTTTAGTCACACTAGAAATGCTATGCTCTACTTGGATTAATTCTAAATTAATTCCTAGGGCTTCCAAAATTCTCAAACATCAATTAGTCATCTATAATATCCCTAGGTCATCTCAAATTTATCTAGACAATTTCAGCACTTGCCAAAAATATCTTGATGGCCAAAATCATCAAGATAAATAAGTTAACCTACTAGACATCAAAAACACCGATTTGATGTCCGGAAAATTTTCGGAACCCTAATTTCAAGCACATGCACTTAGCAAGCTACTAGCATCAAAATAATACGTTTCTTACCTCATAAAAACTTTATTAAGGTCTTATAATGTAAACATATACATCATAAGTCATTAAACAAGCCAACTCCATCAGCTTTCAAAAAGCTAACCAATGTTGACTTTGACTTGATTTATTAATTGAATCAAATTCAATTAATTTTGGAAAAATTCCAAAGTCTTATACATATTCTAAATGTGTCTAATAAAAAATTCCAGAGACTAATTCCTAGGAATTATTTATTAAGTTAGTGAAATTAGCCAGCATATCACATGCCTATGACATTTGTCATATTACTTCTAACACTATTCATACTCTACATCATGCATGCATAAGATAATCACTTTAACAACAAGTGTCATACATCTTATACAATTGGCAACTTCTTACCTTGCATGTCTATGCAGAAAATTCATAAAACAATTTTTATAAAAATTAATATGGAATTTACAATCATGCAGGTTCATCAGATTTCCAGAATTTCCCAAAACTTCATATATGCATTAAACTGAAACTAAATTCGTAATAAAATAGAAAAAGGCATTCAATAGCATCTTACTTTGACAAAAACATAACATAACACCTTATAATCTGTGAAAGAAAATTAGATAAACAAATTTTCTAGAATTATTACGAAATTTTAAAAATAAGTACATGTATTTAGTTTTCCAAAATTTCCGATAAACTAACATATGAATATACTGGATATTAATTCGAAATAAAATAGCAAATGACATTCAATTTCAATTTCCTTTGACAGAAACATAATACAACACCTTATAAACATTATGTGAAAGAAAATACAAAAAATTATAGAATTTATACAAATGTTTTCAAATCAACATGGATGTCAGTCAC
>JAOQMQ010135398.1:0-11306 GCA_027563845.1 Erythroxylum subrotundum
TTATCTTCTTTTTATCTGGCTTTCGTCTACTTTCTATGTTTGTCTTCCGTCTGCTTTTCAATCGCCTGCTTTTTGTTTATCATCAAAATTAATTAATTTAAAGTCACCTTGACTTAACAGTTAACAATCATGTCAAGTTAGGCAAAGTTTCTTTAGTATCAAGCTATTTGGGTCATTGGTTTTGTGTTATTTTCTTTTGTCATATTGTGTGCTTGGGGATAAACACAAGTATAGTGGTGAGTATTGAGATGAGTTTAGTTACTTGTTGAGTGTTAATGTTTTTGGTACTTTTAGTTCTTGGTTTAGTAGTTTAGTTTAGTTTTTTGGGCAACTTTGATGTTTTGTTAAGTGTGAAGGGACAGGGGAGCAAGATGAGAAAAGTTGGTGAATGAAACAAGGAAAGAGGTGTCTGGTGCGATCGTGAGGAATAATGGTGCAAGCGCAACCAAAGCTGTGGATTTAAGGAAGAACAAGGTGCAATCGTGAGAATGTCTGGTGTGATCGCACTTGGGACTTTTGGCCAGGAGCTAGGCTATTTGCACACTGGTGCGATCGCGAGGGTCTTGGTACGATCGCATTTTGTAATTTCAAGGATATTTCAATCATTTCATCAAGTTTTTAAATGAATGGTGGACGGTTAGAAGAAGTCTACAACATGCAAGAACGTGGAGAGGAGTTGGTACAATCAATTGGAGGTGGAGAGTCTGAAGGAAATGAATGAATTCTTTTATAAAAAGAGGGAGGAGAAGAAGGAAGAACGAGGAAGAGGAATTAGGAGCTCTGTGAAGCTTGTAATCCAGAGGCTTACGAACATTTGCTTTCATCTTTCAGTTTATTTTCAATTTGCTTATAATGTGTGTTTTCTAGTTTCATTATTTCAAAGATTGTTTCACCCTCTACAGTGAATCTTGTATTCTAACTTCTGCTATGTATGGTTTGTTGTTCTTATGAATAGTTTATATTAGACCTTAATGAGAGTTGAGTTCTTCTTTAAAATCATACAAATACAACTTGCATGCTAAGAGATTAGTTTCTAAGTTTTATTCCTCAAAGGTTGTGCAGTTCACCTCTGTTTTATTTATATCTGAACTGAGAAATTTGCATTGTGATAAAACAGAGTAGGTAATTCAAACTTGAGAGAGAAGAATTACTTCCAAAGAAACTTGGGGTAGCAGAATAATAGGACTCATATTTACTTTAGCAGGAGTTGATAACAATTTTTGGAACTTTAATCTTATGATTTCGTAATAGCATTTCCTCTTCTTAAAACTTAGTTTTATTGCTGAAAGTTTAAATGCAATTGATTTATTTATATCACTTTTAATTTCTAAACCTTTTTATTATTAACTTAAACAATCTGGAAAGAATTGATTGGTGCTTAGTATAAATCCTCGTGGGAACGATAACCATACTACAATAACCCATACGCTTACGGTCAGGGTCCGAGTGCATTTTATTTATAACTCATCAACTGCGGTTAAGTGCATACTGAAGTATCTTCGTAGGACGAAGAACTTAATCCCTGTTTACTCTAGAAGTTACCTTATTCCGATAGGATATATAGATTCTGATTTACAATTAGATGTTGATTCAAGGAAATCAACTTCTGGTTCTATATTTGTTTTAGGAGGTGGAGCCATAGTCTGGAGGAGTGTCAAGCAATCTTGTTTTGTTGATTCGACTATGGAGGCTGAGTATGTTGCTGCTTGTGAAGCAGCAAAAGAAGCAGTCTGGCTCTGTAAGTTCCTAAATGATTTGGAGGTAGTTCCTAAGGCAGAAAAAGCCATTACACTTTATTGTGATAATAGTGGGGCAGTGGCTAATTCTAAAGAACCTAGGAACCATAAATCTGCCAAACACATTAAAAGAAAGTATCATCTCATAAGGGAGATAATATAATGTGGTGAGGTGAATGTGGTAAAGATTCCCACAGAGCAAAACCTTGCTGATCCATTTACGAAGACGCTATCTCAAAAGAGTTTTGAGGGTCACTTAGCAGGGATGGGAATGAGGGATATGTCAAACTTGCTTTAGGGCAAGTGGGAGATTGTTGGAGTTATGTAAATACAGTGCCCTGGAAAGCAAGTGTATTTACATATAACTTAATCTTCTTCCAGTTACTTTTTGTAATTAAAATATTTATTATTAATGAAACAAAAGAGTTTAGTTTTATTTGTATGAGCATTATATAACTAGTCATAAGGTACCAAGATTCTTTTGTAAGTAATATACATATAGGTGAAGATGTATAAGAAAAATGTATACTATTATAATATAAAATAATTGATTCATAGTTAAACAATCAAGTTGGTCGCTTGATTATGGTTTAGACTGTAATGTTGCGATTTATCTCTGTGCAAGTAAAGGAGCTTACTTCAAGGGAATGATGAGTTTCATATTATGATAGTATTTGACTATCGATAATGGCACTACTAAATGAATCTGGAATCACGTATGTTTTTAAAGAATAAAGTAGGTCGTTACTTTAATCTTAAAACATACACCTTAACATTCTTTTATTACGAACCACAATCTTGATGAGTGGTAAACTCATATGTGTTTCATTATAATTCTTGACATGATCGGAATGGATTTTTACAGAGTATCAATCCAGTGTCTGCATGTTGGAATTATTAATTGAAACATGTATTAGGGAACATTCACTCAAATAAAGAGTTTATAGTGATATCATCACTTCTAGATGTTTTATGGATATTGGTGATTAAACTGACGCCAATAGTTTGATGGACTAGCTACCCATCATGTCTTAACACCAAGATGAAATCTTGGGTGTTAATCACCATATAAAGTAAAACGGGAGATCTAGAAGGAAAAACTAACATAAGGGCAAAACGGTAATTGTACCCTTTATTGTGTGGATGGCCATAATATGGTTCATAATAGAGTTTGCAATTGGACATCTTATTTGAAACATGTGTTCTTATAATATTTAGTAATTCAAGAATTCAACTAATTGTCTTTAGTGGAATGACATTTGGTTAATAAGCTGGAATTAATTCTAATGAGATTAAATTAATTCCAGGCTTATTGGAGCTTGAATTATATAAGTCCAATTAGATTCTCCACTTGGCTTCTATGAAGGTTATCAAGAAAAGTAAGAAATATAAATAGAGGTTTTAAGCCTATGATTAAATGATGGGCTGACTCTAATTAAGTGTTAATTAGAAGCCCAAATGGACATTTAAGATTGGGCTAGAATTTGGTTTGATTTGATTAATTAAATTAATTAAATTGAAACAAAGTTATTAAAGAAAAAAGGAGGGTATATTTCAGTTTTTATAGCTAAATGTGCAGCTGCACATTTAGCATTGAATTGTTATATTTAAGATGGTTTTTATCATGCTTTATCATCATTAAATGGAGTAATGATCTTATCATTAAATTGTTTAATGGTTGTCTTTTAATGATGGCATGTAACCTTTTACCATTCATTTTATTAAAGAAGGAGGAGGTGCATTTGACGTACACTCTCCCTTCTTTCATCTCATAACCGAAAATGAGAGGGTCTCATTTAGGTTATTGGTCTTTTCATATAGCCATCTTAAACAAATGAGAGTGTCTCATGGCTTCATTATTATTGATTAAAGAATGAAGTGATGCATTGGATGCACTTCACTTCTTTCTTTCATCTTTAACTGAAATTGAGAAAAAGAAGACAAGGGGTTGTTGCATTTTTTACTCACTCTCTCCTCTCTTGCATGAACTAGCCGAAACTTGAATAAGAAGAGTCTCATTTTTGGCTTCTTTCAACTAAGGAAAATCTCTTCAAGATTTCTTCTCCTTTCCCACCAAAGGATCTTGTTAACCAAGTTGTCTAAGGAGAACAAGTGGTAGATCGGATTGGTTGAGGATACAACAAAGAGGAGAGGATACAATGGAAAGGAGAGGATAGCACAGTGAGGAATTAAAGCTGTAGCAAAGGAGTCGGTATAATTTTCATCTTAATCTTATGATTAATTATTTTCTTTATACCGTATCATGTATGGTTGAAACATGTTGATTTGGTTATTTTGTTTCCACTGCGTTTTGATTTTAGAAAAAGTTTTAAAATCTACCGTTTTATCCTAATCTCACATGCTTTTGTTTTCAATGCAACACTGGAATGATTATATTTTGTGTTTTTTTTACGAATCTGGCTATTGGGTTTAATGAATAAGGAATGACTTCTGGGTTTTATTTGAGTCCTGGAGAAGGCTCGATGGTTCTGGAGAAATCCCAGATCTGGAAAAACAATAAGGCAAAACTGGAGTTGTGCGAGTATGTTTGTGATTTTTGGTTGTATATTTTTGTTTGTATATCGACTATTGTGATGGAAACTAAATGACAACGCTACAAGCAAGTTGTTGGCTACTAGAAAACAACGTCCACATGCATGTGAGATGGTGAGCAAGTAAGCAAAAGTTCATTGTCTCCTTGTTTACGCCATGAGTTGGTGTAGTTATAGTGGCAACGTGGTTTACATGAATAGGCGGTGGCATCCTTGGAGGCTAGGGTTCATCTTATGAAATTAGGGTTTGAGAATAAGATGAAGAAGAAGCATAATTGGAAACATGTTTAACAATAAGTGTGTTTGGAAACAAGGTTAAAATTTAAGGTGTTTGGCCTTAAGAATAAGAGAATAAGCATGTCTGGACACATGTTTAGAATGAGGTTTGTTTGGTTATAAGTTTTAACTTAAGGAATAATGTATTCTTTATTTAATTAAATTCCAAACATGATTTTAAAATTGTTTTAAAATCTAAATCAATTCTAAAATTAAGGTAATTATTTTTCTTAATTTGATTAAGATTAACAATTATATTAATTCTCAATTAATTTTAGAAAAGTAGTTTCTAAAATTATAATTAATTAGATTTAATTAGATTGAAATTAATTAATTAGACTCTTTAAAATTAAGAAATTTATTTTCTTAAATAATTAAGAAATGTGTTTCTTAATTAAAATTATTTATTTCAATTTGATTGAGATAAATTAATTTTATGACTACATTTGTTTAGAGAATTATTATTCAATTTATTTAGAAATTGTTTCTTGATTTATGAATAATAAGTTTCTTGGTTTTTTGAAAAAGTATTTTTCTTGGTTAAATTTTGAAAAGCGTTTATTAATTAAGAAAAATGTGCTTTCTGTAATATTTTGAAAATTAGTTTTCTAACTTATTAAAGAAAGATTTCCTAATTACTTAAAAAATAAATCTCTAAATAAAGAATATATAAATACTTTCTTAATTAAATTTAAAAGTATTTTATTAATTTTGAAAGTAGCTTCCTTTTAATTTTAGAAAATATTTTTCTAATTAAGGAAAAATAATTTCTAATGAGATTATAAATAGTCTTCTAATTGGATTAGAACGTGTTGCTTATATAATTTTGACAAATGAGTTTTTCTAAATTATAATAAGTAAGTAGAATAATTTATTGAACATTGAAGATAAACTGGAAATTGCTTCCAATTGGATTTGAAAATTGTTTTCAAATCAAATTAAATTTCTATTCGGAATAAGAATTTTAATTTATTTAGGAATCAACGAGTTTAATATAATTTATTTTTCGAAAGAGTTGGAAATATTATTTTATATTATGAAGATCAATAACTGGAATCAAACGAAGTTTGATGTTTTATGCATATAATTTGATTATGAGTGCATAAGATGCATACTTTATTTATATGGTTGATATATATATTGGATGCATGTTAAATTGTATGTTTTATATGTGATATTTTACATGCAATTTTGTGTCTGATGAGATAAATGAAGTTAAAATCCCTCGTTAAAATATTAAGTACACGTTGAGGACGTGATTGTTGTCTTCCATTGTTAGGAGAATAAACTAGAGTTTTGCTTATTATAGGCTTGTTGAGCAAACTCAAGGCCATTTTAACCCGAACATGTTTAGTCTTATGATAGTGAGTTCTACTTAAATTCGTGTGATTTGAATGAGCAAACTCATGATCACATGAATTTAGAAGCAGGGTTAGGAATGACATATTAGATATGTTTTGACAAGAGTTGTCACTTAATGAATTTAGGAGTCGCATATGATGTGATTGATAAAGTTGTTATCTACCTAATTTAAGTTTAGTTGGTTTATTGAGCAAACTCAAGATCAACTATATTTGAATGGGATCCTAGCCCATTAGAAAGATTATAACAATCTTTCCGAATAGTAGTGAGAGCTATTATTTCAAATGAAATAGTGGGAGTAACCAAATATAATTAAAGTCCTAATCTCATTTGATAGTTATGACATATAATTAATTGCATGCTTTCTTACATTTATTTTTGTTTTGAGTGAAACTCACCTCGTTTAATATAGTTGATGTAAGTCAGTGAACTCAATTTCTTGGATATAAGTTATGTTTAAGAAGATTTCTTAAAAGTTATATAGAAAATTGTATGTCTATTATGTTATATAATCCCTGTTGTGGATTCGGTGACAAAGTTTTAGAGATATGTCAAAATCATATAGATGACAAAATGAGTTTGAGTTGATTAGTGTCTCATAAACTTTGAAGACAACATGTAAGATGTATGTCAACTCCATGATAGCAGGATGTAAGAGGTTGCATAAAGTAGAACTAAAAGTTATAGTACCTTGATAGAATTGTTCCACTTAATTTAACCTAATAAAAGCATAATTATGGACTACAATTAAAGGCTTTGTTATAGTATGATAATAGTTGTCATAAGAAGAAAATGATTACATGACATTTCTTGCCTATACGGGATATGATAGAGATCATAAGTATTTCTAGTTCATGCTTTTGAGTATTTGATACTGAATTTATATTCAACATTATTATAATGTTCAAAGCATGATAAGAAATAGATTGATAAGTAAAAATAGTTGATCCAGTTTATGTAAATAGTTTGTATATGATGGATCAAAGGAGACTTGTGCTTAACATAAATGGCAAGAATAAAAAGTTAGATAACTGAGACAATCCTTTTATGCGATGTTGGTTAAATCAACAAAATGGGAATCATAAAGTTACATATGAGGATATGTGTATCCTTTTGATTATGAATCGTATGAAACTGGTCAAGTTGAAGAATAACCAAATCAACCTTTGGTGAAAGGATGATGATGGTATTGAATTATTAAATCTGATACATGTGATGTATTGGATAGAATAAAAATTCATAAAAAGGATAATACTTATATTTCATTAGATTAGTAATGAATTTATGTGATATAGTTATACATATTAAATGAAATAATGATTTAAAATTTTGAAAAGTTCAAAATGTTTGAATATAAATAGAAATTAAGCATTGAGAATGCTGAAGCACTTCGATCAGATCATTGTGGTAATTTTTAAATTTTTAGTTATCTATAAGGAATGAGATTCTCTAGTCAATACATTCACAACTAAATTCATAAAAGAATGGATTTATGTAAGGAGAAAAATACAATATGTGATATTGTATAATGCAATATTATTTCTTCTGTAACTATGCCTAGTGCAATGACTTCCCTTCTATATGTCCAATCAAATCAATTAGCAAGATGTCATATTAGATATGAAACGCCAAGTCTTTGAAAGAATCAAAGTTAATGATTTAGGGATGCGATGCTTAATTGAAGCATATATTATCCATTAAGTTTAGAACTAAAATGGGTAATAAAATGTTATAAGATATCTAAAAGTTGGATATAATATTATAAACGTGTTGTACAAATTGTTTGATTCAACGTATACTTATAGGATGATGGTTCTCAAGATAAGTAGTGGGAGTAAGATGAAATTTGAAAAGTTCAAATCTCATGACGGTACATTTAATTGGAACTAGGGCCTTTAATGATACATTTCAAGTATAGTTGAAAGGCTACAAGACATTGAAAGATTCACTTTCATTATGAATTCAAAGAGTTTATTTTGGAGATGATTGTGAATTTATCATGTCTACAAGAAGGTTAGTGGGAGTATAGTTGTCCTCTTCAGTGGGAGTATGTGAAAACATAATGCTCACAGAGAACAACAATTCTAACTTTTAATTGTTGAAAATATAATTGTTTAAGAACAACTTTTATTGGATAAGAAAACGTAACAACTTAATTCTAGGAATTAGATCTATAGAGATAGATTGGATGCTGTTCACTTATTCTAAGTCCAAGTACATATATAATGTACTAAATGTTTAGTATTTGAGATATCAAATACTTGTAAAGTATTAAAGATATCCATGATTCTACGTATGAGTTTATATTTGAGTTCAAAATGATAAGGATATAACTTTAGAAGTAAATCCTAATTAAGGTTTATTTACTTATAATAATATCATTCAAGATTAGAAAGGTTTCAATGTAGCAATGGTTGTTAATTAAGCCATAATACATTTTTCATTTAGTGGAAATGAATAATTGGATCAATAAGTTCTTTAGTGAACTTGATGTAGTTCTTTGCATTGTTCAAGACAGTAATGAACTGTGGAACATTAGAGCCATTGGGCATGCAAATGAGCTAAAGTCTCATCAAAGATCTAAGTTTGTATTTAGGCAGTTGTTCTTAATTATGATGGTAATTAAGATGAAAGTTGTAAGATTTAAACAAGTGCTTACTATAGAAAATATTGTAGAATTCCCAGGTTAAGCCATTGTTTCAGCAGTAGAATAATCGTCATATAGTGATATGGTATAAGATACTTAAATGATTGGCTTAGTGCAAGTGGGAGACTGTTGGTTTATGCCCTATAGCCAATCACTTTGGATGTATTTTAGTGATAATTTTTTAAAGTCATTCTTTATCTTGTGCATGTTTAGATGCATATGATAAAGTTCATAGGATAATTGTACACTGCAAATTAAATTATAATGAGATTCTAATTATGAGATTTATTCTGCATTTATATATTATCCCTAAATTGTTCCTGGTCATTCTTCTGTTAAGATTAGACATTTCTAGAATATAAAAAGCCTAGCACACGTTATGTTTTTCCTTATGAAGGAAGTAGTCGATCTTATAGGCTAAAGTATAGAGATACTTAAACAAACGTGTGGGTGTTTGTTAGATAACAAGTTCACTGAACAAACCCGACATGAGAAATCCATTTGAAATATTATGTGTATGTCTATGAAATTCTCATTGTGATGATTGAATAAGTGATCATTGACTTGAGCTCACTAAAGTTATCTTGTATAAGAATTGCTATATTTTGATACTACTTATGATCTATTTAATCATGAGTTGTTTAATCGGTAGTCATTGAATGTAGCATGAACTATATGGAAGTAGTTAAGTAATCAAGATAGGATTTGCCTCCCTAAAGTAATTAGGGAGAATGTTTTTCTATTCTTGATTAGTATTGATTTGGAAAATCCTTGGCCAAGGTGGAATGACATTTTGTAAATAGTTTACAAATGTCATTAATTAAATCGATAACTAATGACAGAGAACTAATATGATTGGACTCAAAATAGAGTAGACATTAATTTCACATTTTAGGTCTAATCGATATATTGTATGATGAAATGATTGAATTATATGAAAAAAAAAGCATGCACGAAAATGTTAGTCAAAATCATTTCAACATTCCTAAATATTTGGGTAGTTATGACGCGTTGTTAGGCGCTAATCTTTATCTATGATTATAAATTGTTTAATTGGAGAATTAAAAATAAGTTAAAAAAGGTTTTAATTTATCTAATTCTAATTATAAATTAGAATTATAATTTGTAATCATTGCTAACATATTTGAGAACCTGATAGGTCTCATATATAGAATGAGTTGAAGAGAGCAAAGTTAATTTAATCAAGTTGGACTTGATTGTAAAGTTTGAGAAACTTTATAATTAAATAAGAGATATTTATTAAATAAGGATTAATATGAGATATTGAATCTTATTTGTGCATAATTCATATTTAACTAGAATTATTTGTAATTCTAATTAAAGTTTAAATGAAATTAGAATTTAATTTCAATTAAATTACTAAAACATCCAAAACCTAGTAAAAATAGGTGTAAGCTTTATGGAGCTAGCACTTTTTGCTTAATCCTCTCTGTAAGAGTAACAGAGTTCTCTCAACTCATTCTGTGAATATTGTTACAGGCCGAACATTTGTGCGGCTATGGTGGTTGAGACAGATCTGTTTCGAAAATGGCTTGAGGGATACAATAAGAAAAGATCAAGCTTCGAAATAAAATACGAATTAAGTTTTCGCTTTATTATGATTTATGTTAATCATTTTATAGAATTAAGAGATCTTGGTTTTGGGAATCAAATATTACGAAAAAGTTCCGTAATTATTCCGCTACGGTCGGGATCGAATTCTGACCTGATTTTCCAACAGTGTGAACTTTGTAATGTTGAGTTGGAAAATCTGGAACACATTTTGATTAAATGCAAGTTTACAAATAAGATATGGAGTTGGTTGCAGGTACCGTTGAATATTAATAGACTAACATATACATGAGAGGAAACGATTAACTGGTTGGTGAAAATTAAGATAGAAAGTTATGTGGATTACAAAACCCTCAAGGTTAGTTGGGCCTTTATAACTTACCACATCTGGAAGAAAGAAATTGCAGAGTTTTTAGACAATAAAGCAAAAGTGAAGAGTTGGTGTTTTAGGAGATCACCCTTCAAATTCTACTAGTATTGCTAGTTAGAGGTATCGCTGATAATCTTACAACAACTATGAAGAGGAAATGGGCACTATACTAAACCAAACGGAATGAGATTGAAAACTAACCTTTTGTTTTATACTAGATCTTTTGGGGTACTATAGATTGTATATAATATTTTATTAATGAAATCCTTTACTTAAAAAAAACACCTCAGTCTAACAAATATGTTAATACTAGGTGATCTAGCCTAATTCGAAGTTGAATTTGAATTATTAGTCTGCCTATTTGAAATACATAATATGTATTTAAAAAAATAATAAATTAGGAAATCTACTATTATAAAAATAGCAATATGTGGACATGCAAAAAAGAGAGCAGCACATTACAAAGACATCAATTGATCCTCTTAAAAACAAGAAGGGGCCCGTGGTATTATGACCCTGAGTGAGTGCCAAAACTAATTATGAATTTTTAGAGGAAAAATACAGTCGAAGTCTGTTATCCATGCCGTAGTGATTTAGAGTTCTAACCAATGTTTTAAAAATCGGACCGAACATCAAACCGGTCGAAATGAATGTTTAAGGTTTAGAAGTTCAACCGGTAGTGAACTGTTATAAAACTGGTATATAATAAATAAAAAGTAAAACTTATAAAAATAAGTAAAAATAAAATATTTTATTGAAATAAAAATACACCAATGTCTATTATTATATAA
>JAOQMQ010135408.1:0-11305 GCA_027563845.1 Erythroxylum subrotundum
AACCTTTAATATGTATTATCTTTTGGGATATTTCTAGATAACATGAAAGAAGATCAGAGGCTATTGTGAGGATGATTGATGTATTGAATGGATTTATGCTTAAGGATAAGCATAAGTCAAATGTGGGGAAATTTTATAAGATGTTATTCAGTTATATTAGTTGGATCTATCTTTTTTTGTTTTGAATAAATTTTGGCTTAAATGATGAAATTAATATTTATTTTGTTTTAGAAGTTGATAAGTGAAGATTTAATCAAATTGGAGCATTAAATGTCAAAATCATAAATTTTGAAAAAAAATTGACAGATTGCTGCAGTGGATAAGGAGATCACACCTAATGTTAGATTCAACCTAAGAGTTTCAATTTAATTAGGAGACTTATTCTCATCCTTATTATGTAGGGATTTGAATTTGTTTTGAAGGGAATCTTTACAAGATAGAAGGAAGTTAGTCAGAAAAGGAGGAAAATGTGACATTCACTTCTCCATATTGCTCTCTTCCATTTTTCTTTGTATTCCCTCTTAATCTTTCATCTTTTCATCTATTTTTATTGTTGGAATAATAGCCATAAGTGGTTAAATTCAAATATTCTAATTCAAGGAGATTCAAAACTCTAGTTATTAACCTTATGAGGTTTTGTTCTAAACCTAGACTTTGTTTTAATTCAAGTATTTATTTATTTTCCTTATATTTCATAAATAACCAATATTGTTTGATCTAAGAAATTAATTCAATATTAATTATTCTATAACTTCCATAATTTAGTAATTCGTAATTGTCATGAAAGAATGTTATAAGTAGCAAATAGTTTGTTTATGCATTTGCATATTTAACTTATGAGAAACAAGAAAACTAAATTGAATAGTTGTAGATATCTCAATTATTTAATGTAGGGTTTAGTCTTTTTTTATTAAGCTTATTACTATCTTTTAATTAATATGGAATGTTATCATACCCAATCAATTTATGGTAAGTCTTAGTTTGAACGTTGGGTTTGAACCAGACTTGTTATAGCTATCCTAATAGGTTTTAGACTAACTATTTGATTTGTAAAATTTATTCTTTTTAGACCAATGATCAAAGTTACATTTGGATGAGATATTTCCCTTGAATTGTAGTTAAGTAAAATTAAATTTCTCACTCTCTAGATTCAATTGTTTTATTTTGATTATTTGTTAGTTTTAGTTTATTAGTTAACTAATCACAAACCCACATTTTGTTTTGTCAATTGAAATTAAGAAATTAATTTTTAGTTCTATTAGGATTTGACCTAGTTTTATGACTATTACAAGAAGTTAGTGAATTGGAATTGATTTTTAGGGCTTTGAGAACCTTATCCTTAAATCTAAGTAGAAACTAAACATGTAGAATGTTGAATCACTTTATTGAGATCGATGTGGCGAGTTCTAAATTTTTTTCTATTATTTATAGGGAATGTGATTCTTTAGTGAATACCTCCAAAACTAAACTTCATAATAGTAGATTTGTGTTAGAGAAAAATGCAATATGAGATATTATATGATGCAATATTTATTTCTTCTATAGCAAAGCCTAGTACTACAACTTATCTTTGAAAGTTTCTTAAATCAATTTGCGTGAATTTATATTTGATATGAAATGTAAGACTTTTAAAAAATTATAGTTAACGATTTTGGGATGCGATGCTTATCTAAAAACTATATTGTCTAATAATTTTAGAACTAAATTGGATAATAGAATGTTGTAAGGTATTTGAATGGTTAGATATAATCTTATAGACCCATTGAATAAATTTTTTGTTTTGATATATACTTATAGGAGAATAGTTCACAAGATAAGTAGTAAGAGTAAGATAAATTTTGAATAAGTTCAAATTTTATGACAATACATCTAATTGGAACTAGTGTCTTTGTTGATATATTTAATGTATAGTTGAAAGGCTACGAGACATATAAAGATTTATTTTTATGATGAATTCAAAAAGTTTATTTTGGAGATTATTGTGAATTTGTCATGTATACAAGAAGGTTCGTGGAAGTATAGTTGTCCTCTTCAGTGGAAATATGTAGAGACATATTGGTCAAAGAGAGAACAATAATTTGTATTTTCAATTGTTAAAAATATACTTGTCTAGAACAATTTTTATTGAATATAAAAAGGTACCAACTTAATTATGGAAATTAGATCTATAGAAATTAATACGAAATTATTTACCAATTCTAGTTCAAGTACATAGATAATGTAGTAAAGGTGTTTAGTATTTGAGATATATTATATGTATGAAGTATCAAGAATAGCCATTATTCTATGTATTAATTGATATTTGAGTTCAAAGTTATATAGATATGAACTTTAGAAGTAAATCCTAATCAAAGTATACTTTACTTATAATAATATTATTTTGATTTTGGAAATGTCCATTGTAGCATTAATTGTTAATCAAGCATTCATATGAAAATGCTTCAGTGTTTAAACTGTACTTTAAGATATATGTAATACCATAAACTTCAAAAGATAAAATTGTTGTCTAGATGATACAGTTTTGAGTTTTAGTTGATTTTATAGAAATGTAAGTACAACAAATAAATTGGTAATAGATGCTATTGTCATTAGATAATTTAGTGATTATGCTAATGAAATATCATTAGACTTGTGTTACCTTTTCAAAATTATCTATCATCTACTAAAATGGTTTGTTTTTGTAATAGATTTCAATTTAGAACCATAGTTTTTGGTTGTATTCCTGTAGAATTTGTTGATTTTTATTTGTATAGCCTCTTAATACCCTAATGACTAAACAAAACAAAAGCAAAAGTAGTTGCCTAAATTTACTTTTAACAGCTTATTCTGGTCTTTATCCTTATTTCATTTCTTACATACATTTAAGCCCGAAAATTTCTACTTAGCTTTTACAATTACTGTCATGCTCACTATGGTCTTTGAGCAGTAACTACGGATCTACATACTGAGTGCAATGACATGTGGTTTTAATGATGGACAATTCATTTTTGTGTTTGGTGATGGCAGTAGTAACTCCTTGAAGGCAGTCCTTTGGAAAATTGAGACAGTACAATCTCGGGTTCACAAGCTTAAGAATGAACTTGACACGATAATGATGAAAAATGTTGCCAAATTTTCTTCCTCAGAGAATTTAAGCCTTCTTATAGCTTTGGATGCTAAGACTAGCTCGACTCCAAGTCCTACATTTTCTGCTAGCAATGGAGATAAGATTGTTTCAACTTTTTACTTCTCTTTCCTCTCTTTAGCACATATTCAAGGAAACTTGGAGTTAAAGCCAATACTTGTATTATAATTGTTTAGCTTATGAATCCAAAGATCCTTTGTGGCGATTATACCTGTAGACTGTGATTTATTCTCAAAACTGACTAGTGTTGATTTGTTTTCAACAATGCTACTTTCAAGATTGTAACCTATGAAGACCCATTTATATACAACCTAGTTTTTTTCCCCAATCCACTATAAGTTTCTCACAGCTTCATTTGCACTACGATTTCATTTATATTTTTGCTTTTGCTAATATTTTCCCCCACAATGTCATCCTCGAAAAAAATAGAAGTTCGATGTTTGTATTTTTTTTTCCATACCATTGTTAGAAGTTTCATGATAATCTTAAGAATTAAATATTTCACACTTTGGCAAAAATTATTTTTTAACATAAAGATTTGTTGTTTATAGAAAAAACATAACAATGAGTATATAAAAAATTACATAATAATGAGAGTAAAAGAAAGAAATTGCCAATGTTCAATAGGAAACAAAATATGCACCTCGTCGATAAAGATCCACAAATTAACTTAACCAATCATTGTCTTTAAGTTTGTATTTGTGCAACATCTCATTCCTTGTATTCTCTTCTTCAAAATCATATATGTATGAGCTAAAATCTTTAGTAAAATCTTTGAATTTAGAGAAACACCACTTAAATGGATGGGTGCATTTTTATAAATGTGCCAAATATATAAGCGATGATCAGTTTCGGGCCATCTTAGTACTAAAGCCTTCGCCATTGCTGCATCTTGGTCTGTAAGAATAGTTTTAGGTCTTTTATCATACAAAGCTTTCGCAAAAGTATCAAATAATCATTCAAACATAAGGGATGTCTCATCATATAACAATGCAGCACTAAAGAGTGTAGTATACTTGTGATGATTTACACCTTCATTGTTCTTCCTGTAAGTTGTGTCAAAGCAAACCACATCACTAAAATTTGAGTAATATGCTCTCATCTTTACATCGGACCAGAAAATTTTGGTTATTAAATCATCTTCATCAACTTAGATAACATAAAAAAATTTCAGATCATCAAATTGCATTTTATGTAAGTATTTCAGAGCATCTCTTATATCCCTTCTTTTCGCATCTGTTTTTTAAAACTGTAAGTAATTTTTGTAGTCATCTAGTATAAAACCTAAATTCTCTTGACCACCTACTTGCCTAACCATGAAATCATGAGATGCCTTTAGTGGGATTCCTAGGTCATTTGCCATTTCAATTTGCATTGCTGCAAATAAACTTATCTTTTGCTGAGATTTGTATAAGTGCGTCTTGTTTGGACTCGAGAGGTAGTGATTATACTCCTTAATAAACTGAACAACACATATTTTTTCGCTTTTTAACAACTGACTCTCATTTTAGTTTCACAACCAAACCTTATTTCAGGGTGTGCTGCTCTCGTATATATATCTCATTTTTCTTTTCCTCGATTACCTTCAGCACTATAATAGAACATTTTTTCAATGAAGTTTTTGAATTTATCTTTGTGGTTTTTGCTTCTCCTTATCCCAAATCCGACTTCTTTAGCATATGCCAAATAGAGTTGGTAAGCATCCTCTTCTGTCTCAAACTCCTTTCCAATTTTTAGTGTTAATTCTTTAGATACAAATAAGCGGATAGCTTGCAAATCCTGATTACAGTTTAAACTCATGACAGCTATAAGCTCATCTTCACCTTTACTCCCGCCAACTTCATTACCATCTTCAATATTTAACTGATGACAAGGCAAAGATACACTAGCCGTAGAATTATTAGCTTTGATCCTGAAGCAAGAACCTAAAAGAGCAAATGAAAAAATTGAAAATGGATACTTCACCTTTATGATATAGAGAAATGCTAAATGTAGAATTCAAAATTTAATTAAGAAGCAAAAATAAATCCTTTAGCATTAAACTTAAATAAATATCTATTAACTAATGCTAAACAAATTCTTTAAAAAACATTTGGTTTCTTAATTTGATGTTCCCGCATGTTGGTAAACTAGAAATAACAAAGAAAGGAAAAGGAAAAGGCAACCGTCTCACTGAAGTTAGAAGAGAGTCGATTGATACACAAAAAGAATTAGGTTTTATCAAAAACAACATCGTATGTTGGATATTTTTGACATTTCCTATAAAGTTAGACAACATTTAATTCTCTTTAAGGATATATACTACTTTAGTATAACATATGAATCCTCTAACAATTCTAAATATTCATCTTGAAGTTCACTAAAGTTAGAAGTTACCTCCTCGTCACCTTCTTTTTCAGCTACCAAACATATATTTGCTTGTACTGACGCTTCTGAATCAGAATCAGATTCGGACAAATCCAAATCTTCCCAAGCTGCCATCATGCTCTTCTTATTTTCTTTATTTTTCTTTTGTTTTCTTCTAAGTAACTGACATTCATACTTGTAGTGTCCTGGTTTGTTGCACTCGTAGTAAATGATAGAGGTCTTCTCGTTCTTGACTTCGCCTTTGCTATTTTTCTTAAAAGAAAACTCTTTATTTCCCTTTTCTTTCTTTTTCCACATTCTTCTAATCTTTCTTGAAATGAAAGACAATTGATCATTATCTTCACTTGAATCTTGTTCAGATTCACTGGTATCATCATTCTTGATTTCTTCAATCTTTAATGCTTTTAACGATGAACTTCTATTTTTTTGAGTCTTGTGATTTTTCTGACCAGCCTTTAATGCTATAGATTTGTCTCTTCTAAGTTTATCTTATGCATCAAGCTCTACTTCGTGTATCTTCAAAAAACCAAGCAATTCATCAAGCATTAATTTACTCAAGTCCTTGGCTTCTTGTACTGCAGTGACTTTGGGTCTCCATCTTTTAGGTAGACTTCTGAGAATCTTCCTGACATGCTCTTGATTATCGTAGATTCTCCCAAGAGCTTTAAGTCCATTAACGATAGTTTGAAAACGTCCAAACATCTGATCAATAGAGTCATCTTCTTTCATCTTAAACTGCTCATACCGATGTACAAGAATACTGATCTTGGACTCTTTCATCTAGTTTTTGCCTTCATGTGCGATGGATAAAGTGTCCCACATCTCCTTTGCAGTTTCGCATCCATGAACTTTATCATATTCACTTCTACTTAAAGTACAACTCAGAAAGAACTTGGCCTTTGAGTTTAATTAAAATCTAGCTTTGTGATTGGCTGACCATCTGGTACGAGGAATGGTATTTCCTTCATCATCCATTGGTATGTATGGTCCATTCTCGATAATATCCTAAAGATCAATGTGTGTGGATTCTATGAAGAGCCGCATCCTATCCTTCCAATAATGATAATCCTCATTATTGAATGCAGGAGGTCTTATGACGGAGGCACCTTTAGCTATAAAAACATGTGATTCAGGCATGGATCTTTGTCCTCATTTAGTAAAGGTGGTTCTTGGAAACCGAGCTCTGATACCATCTGTAGTAAATCACTTGTTAATATAGAATTCACATACAATATACAAAATGCACAAGAAGGGGGGTTGAATTGTGTATTCTTTTCATGAATACAAAAACCTTTGATATTTCTTGAAAAGAACTTTTTTCAAACTATTAAGTGGATACCAAAAATGTTATACAAAAATAACTACGTGGTTAAATCGCAAATAACTTCTATATACTTGTTTAAGAACAAGAGAATTTAAAGTGAAAGGTTAGAAGATAGACACTGTGATTTTATACTAGTTCACCCCAAACCTTGGGCTACGTCCAGTCCTCAGAGTTCGTCTGAGATTTCACTATACTTGTTCGATTTTACAAATATTCTTTCTTCCCTTTCAGAGCCTCTTCAGGTCTCTTACACAAAGTATTCTTTCTGCAATCTTAGCCTCTTCAGGCTCTTAGCCTTTTCTTTCTCTCACTAGAAAGATATTGTGAGTTTTTTGTTACAGTACAGTTTGCTCTTATGTATCGCACTTTGAATACAGAATTTTTCTTTGTAAGTAATAACTTGAAAGCTAAAAGTTGAAAGTTGTTCAGTCTTCGACTACGACTAGTATTTATAGCCTAAGTCTCCAACTGCTTCTTGATAACTGCTTCTTGTTTCTTGTAAAAACCATTATTTAGTTGAGTTCTGTAATTAACTCCAACTGACTAATTGTCCGACGTACTAGAATATGTTCATCTTCGTATTGTCTGTGTTTTCCTGCTTCTTCTGTGTTTTTCGTTTCTTCTGTTTTTTCCGCTTCTTCCGTATTTTTCGCTTCTTTTGTGTTTTTGCTTCTTCTGTGTTTTCCACTTCTTCTGTGTTTTCCGCTTGTTCTATGTTTTTTCTTCTTTTGTGTTTTTTCTTCTTCTTTGTTTTTCGCTTCTTTTGTGTTTTTACTTCTTCTGTGTTTTTACTTCTTCTGTGTTTTCAACTTCTTCTGTGTTTTCCGCTTCTTCTGTGTTTTTGCTGCACGCTTAACACATTTATCAAAACAATTCATTTATTTCTAATATTATTATTATTTGATTGTCACCAAAATTAATAGACATGAAGTCTTCTTTACTTAAAAAAATCAACTTTAATGTTGCTTTACATAAGCTATAATGTGAACATTAATAAGAAGCCTACTAGGCACAAACCACAAAGAAATGTCTACAAGGCAAATGTGATATAAAATCAATACCAACACCTATTAGTTTCATGAGGATATAAAATGATTAGCATTATACAGATTGTACATAGGTAGCAAATTCTTGGTTGATTATGTTTATCATAGGGAAAGTCATAAAAACAAACAAGTACTAATTTAACATCTAAAGGTGGATTCTATCTACAATATAAAAGCCATCATATAAAGCTATATACCAATAATTAAATTGTCCATGCATTAGTGCACAAAGATAAACTAACCGTGTATATCACATATTGTTTTACCATAACAAATCCTCAAAAGAATAAACAGAAACTAAAATTCTTCTCTTCTTTTTTCATAAACTAAATACACTAATATATACAAAGTGATTTCAAACTTACCTGCAAGCTCATTATTGAGGTTGGATGACCACGATTTGGAAACCGATGTTCTAGCTCTCTCACAAACCAAGTCACTCCACGATCATTAATACGACACTACTTGATAATATACAATTAATGGTCAAACTTCCTTAATTGAATTTTGGAATTAAAATATGCACGTCATTGCTAGTACCACCTAACAATTTTAATAAATTGATCTCCATTAAGTTTAGTTAATTTCTAAAGTCGATGCTGAGCTTAGGTAGGAAGAGAACTTCTAATGGATGACTTCCTACAGATTGAAGACATGCCCTCCTATAGCCTTCTCTCTTAGCCATGGAAAGAATTAAAACAAAAGGTCAATACAGTAGCATGAGATATGCAAATCTAAGAACATCATAAGACAACTATAATGAGTAGAAAAATTCTTATTGATTAAGACGTAACAGGAGGTGTGGAATAAGGATATCAAAACTCCTTCAGGCAAAATGTTTTCTTTGTTCATTACCTACCAATTCTCTTGCATACTTTAATGATTGACTCTAGTAATCAATTCCCTTTATGAAAATATACAAACCAACCCAATTTTTGTTCAAAAAAATCGTTCATATGATTTGCAAACAGAACACATAAACAACCTCATAATAACAAAAATTCATCATATGTTACAAACCATAAAACTTGCATTCAGTCCGCAAAGAATGACTATGCATCACTTTGGAATCAAGTCGATTATTTAAAAATTAAACTACTGATAACAATAGCAATCACCTCAAAAAAGAAGACCATCTGCCCAAATAAAAATAAAACTAAGACAACTCAATCATTCAACTACAACTCCTTAAAAAAATTAAAGCCATTAACACATAAAAATGGAAGGTCTAATGTAGCACCCCATTACCACGGGGTACGTACCGGAACACCCTAAGAACATTCCAGTATATAACCCATGATAATGGCACGCTAGAGCATTCACAACATTCACTTAAACATGGCATCATCATTCTTTATTCTCTTATAAGACATCATCAAGAAGGCATAATATTTTAAAATTCCTCATTTCATTTCATAAATTCGAACGTATATACATTGAAGCTTTCAAACATCCATACATGTACATCATCATATCCTAATACAAAATATACTACATGAAAGAGGAAATTACACAAAAATCTATCTAATCTTCCGATCTCAACTGACTGACCTTTGAGTCATTTCTTCTCCTAAAAGTACAAGACTATGCTTCTTGTAGCGTCTCTTAGTAGCTAATGTCCTCTCTTGGTCCTGAAAAAATAATATTGCAATTTTGATGAGTTTTGCAAATTCAATAAGGTAACCATCTTCGATGGTTCACTCAATTCATGCAAAACATCACACATGTAACATATAATTCACATCTTTGCATTTTTTCATAAAGCATCACATATCACTTTCAGAACAATCATACCTAACATTTCATTGCATAAAGCATCACATGCACGTGAGATTCACTTTTATTTATTATTGTCGTTGTGACCGAGTGCCTTTTTACTAGCCCATATTCCTCGTGGATACTGGGCTATACTAGATAATGTCCTTTATCCCTTAGTTGATACTGGGTACATCACAACTGAGCCTAAGGCTCTAATCAAAGTCTGAGATTTAATCTCTTTATATTGGCGACTCCAGTCACAACTACCTTTATCTTTCATACATTCATGTATAGGAATGCTTTACATTAACATATTCTCAATCAATCCCATGCTTTCACACTCACATTCAGAACACATTTATCATCGGACCTTTGTCTGGCATTCAACAAAAATTGTTGAGAAAACATTTATTTCTTTTCATTCATATACAAGTAGCACTTCAATATCAAATTCATGCATCACAAATATCGGACCTGCGATGTCCGGAATCCAACAGTCAAACTCATATTTACAAAATCATTCAAAACATATCTAACATAAACAATTAATTGAGTGAGACCGTCTAGGTTACTCACAGTTTGTAATAGATTGAACACTTTAAGTTGAAATTCTGATTTGAAGATTTCCATATTATGTTCACAAATAGGAGAAATGAGTTTAAGCATGGTGACTGATTTGTGTGGGCACGCCATTGAACAAATTGTGAGAAAATTTTTGGGATGTTATGAGAATGAAGATGAACTATTAATGGCTAATGAGGGTTTAATGCAATAGCCCTTCAAGGTTTTATGCACGCTCATGTCTTATGATGTTTTGGAGAGTTGGGTTTTGAAAATGGGATCCAACATAGGTGGTATCAGAGCAAGCGTTGGACTCTATAAACAAGCGGGGTCCAACAGATGTATGAGTCCACAAGAGTTGGGTTCCATAAATGGGATCCAACATAGATACATGTCTTAGGAATCCATTGCTTCAAGAATCACTTTATTTGGAGTTAGGATGAGAAAGTTATGACCAAAAGAATTCAACATGTTTAAGTCCTCAATCATGCAGTAACATGTCTTGGCGCGATTGTCATAACTTTCACCTCAGATGTCGGATTGATTTCGTTCTTAGACCATTGGAAATAATACTTCCAGATCTAAAACTTTTATGAAGACCACAAAGTGAGATTCTGCTTCTAAAAGGGTCAACAATCGCGATTTTCTAAAGTTGTCCCGTGAATGTCTGTTTAACGGACATGCATGTCCGTTTAACGAACCTTCTCGGGTGAAAAAGTGCTCCTAGCCCTGACAAGAACAATCCGAAAATATTGGGAGAATAACTTTCAGATTTTTGAACCAAATTGAATGATTTTGGTGTCTTTAGAAACTTAAGAGATAGAAGATCAATTTTCTAGAAGAGAGTATGACCAAATTACTTCATTTTCATTGTCTAAATAATCCCGAAATTCAGTTTTTGGGAAAAATCTGAAAGTGATTCAATGAGTTATGAATTTTGATTTTAATGATTTCATTGAGGTATAAACCTAAGTACAAATTTGTTGGAATTATGCCCATGACCCAATCGTTATGTAATAGATTGAACACTTTAGTTTTGTAATTATTTATTTTGATTAATAACATGGCAAATGATTTTATTATCATATTACGTTTATTGTTTATTATTCTAATATGATAAGTCCT
>JAOQMQ010135455.1:0-11303 GCA_027563845.1 Erythroxylum subrotundum
GTCAATGAATGCATGTACCACTTTTATGCGAAATTATTCTGCATTTATGTGCATATATGCTAATGTGATGCATGAGCCAGAAAATGCATTGTCTAACTTTCTCTTTGAGTTCCCATGTACTGAAATTTCAGGTCTTAACCCTTAATATGGGGCCGGGATGTTACAGATCCAACATTATGGTATTCGTAAGAGTTGGGTTCCGAAAACAAGCGAGATCCAACAGTAACATTAAATGTAAGAGATAGAGCATTCAACAAAATGACAATTTTGAAAATGTAGCAGGGCATTTGGTTCACCTGCAAGAATAAATAAGGAATGAAATAATGATTCTTTAGGAATAAAATAGATGAGGAATATAATTAAATATATATTGTTTACTTTAGTTTATTCTTAAGAATTTCTAATGATGATTTAATGCCAATGTTTAGTTTGAAAATATAAATTTGGAATGACAAAGGAATAACTAATAAAAAGACTGAAATATCTAGTAGTCCCCACTAACTACATTATTATTATTATTATAGATAAGTAATTAAGTGGATTCTTAAAGGATATTTTAGTCCAACAAATTCTTATTTTTTCCCAACCTACTTGGAATAGATAAAGATAGGGGGAGGATGAATTTACTTATTTCCTAAACTTAATGAATAAGTAAACCCTTAAATTATATTATGTATGTTTTCTTCAACCAAACAAGGAAATAATCTATTACCAAGAATATATCAGGAATGGAATGGTGATTCTAATCAACCAAACACCCCATAAAGGAAAAGGAACAAACTCCACTTGGGTTACCTCTTAAGTAGTGCCTTTATTTACTTTCGTTAGCTCAACTCCATGGTTTCTTCAATGCATGATGTGATTTATGTCTTTAAGTACCATCACTTCTACATCCTCTAATGAAAATCCTTCATAGTAATGCTTTAAGCAATGACCATTCACCTTAAATGTTTTTTCAATTTTGAGACTCTGCATCTTTACTACACCATATGGGAAAACATTAGAAACCACAGAAGGATCAACCTAATGAGAATACAACCTACTTAGGAACAATTTAAGTTTAAAGAAGCATTTTTTGAACAATAACAAAGCTTTTCCTTAAGACAATCTTGTCATGGAAAGCTTTGATCTTTTCTTTGTAGATCATTTCATTCTCATAAGAGTCATTCCACATCTCTTTAAGCTCTTGCAATTATAGGTTTCTATGCACTCCTGCATCATCAAGATTCATGTTACAATGTTTGATAGCCCAATATGTCTTGTGTTGTAGTTCCGCATGAATATGACATAGCTTCTCAAACACCAATCTATTTAGGGATATGCCAATTGGCATTTTTTAGGCTATCCTATAGGCCCATAATGCATCTTCTAACCTCAAGCTCCATCCTTATTGTTTGGTTGAACTGTTTTCTCTAGGATTGATTTGATTTCTCAATTGGATACCTCAACTTGGCCACTTATTTAGGGGTGGTAAGAAGTGAGACCTGATGTATAATACTGTACTTCTTAAACAAGGTTTTTGTCAACTTTATCACAAAACTGTGTTTCCCTATCACTTATGATGGCTCTCAGCATCATAAACCTAGCAAGAATATTAGACTTGACGAAAATTGCAAAAACTTTAGAATCATTAGTCTTGGTGGCTTTTAGCTTCCACCCACTTGGAAACCTAATCAACTGAAAGTAAAATATAATAAAAACCAAAAGACAAAGGAAACAGTCCCATGTAATCAATGCCACAAACATCAAAGATTTCATAAAAAAGAACAAGGTTTTGTGGCATTTGATTTATATAGGATAAGTTACTTGTTCATTGCCACCTATCGTATGACCTACAAAAGACATATGTATCCTTAAATAATGAAGGACAATGAAATCCACTCTCCAAAACCTTATGGGTAGTCCTTTTTAGTCCAAAGTGCCCTCCATAAGCGTAAGAGTGATAAAAGGTCAAAAAAGAAAGTGTCTTACTCTTTGAAATACACCTTCTTTTTAGTTAGTCTACATAATGTCTCTAAAATAGGGATCATCCCACATAAAGTACTTGGCTTCACTCTTCCGCTTATCCCTCTGAACCTTTGACAAACTTGCAGGTATCTTATTAGCAAATAGAAAATTCACAATATCTGTATAATATGGAGGTGTCAAATTGGCAGAAAATAGTTATTCATTTCTAAATATTTCTCTCAAACTGACATCATCTTCCCCTCGGACCAAGTGCTTGAGGTGATCAACAACTACATTCTCCACCCTCTTCTTATCTGTGATTTCTAAATCAAACTCTTAAAGGATGAGAATCCATCTTATTAACCTCATCTTTGCTTCTTTATTGGTCAATAAGTACTTCAAAGATGTATGATCAGAGTAAACAACAATTTTAGCACCCAACAAGTATGACCATAAATTTTCTAAAGAAAATACAACAAATTAAAGCTCTTTGTTATTGTAGAATAATTTAGTTGAGGCAAATTTAAAGTTTTTGAAGTATAGGAGATGGAATGTGTAGCCTTTCCCACTCTTTAGCCTAGAATCCCTCCATTTCATAATCATTTAAATCACATAAAATTTAAAAGAGAAGGCTATAATTTAAAGCTTGAATCACTGTTGGGGATGTCAAAAGTTCCTTAAGTCTGTTAAATGCCTCCTTGCACTTGTCATCAAACTCAAAAAGGACATCCTACTATAAGAACTTGCATAAAGGAGAAGCTATCCTTGTTGAAATTATGGCAAAAACCCGTATGACCAAGAAAAGAATGAACTTCTCGCACATTTGAGGGGTAAGGTAAAGCAAAAATGAGATCAATCTTAGACTTGTCAACCTCTATACTCTAGAGGATACTACATACGCTAGAAGTATACCTTGATCAACCATAAAGTGACATTTTCCTAATTAAGCACGAGGTTTAGTTTCACATCTTTCCAAAATCAGTGCAAGGTTTTCAAAGCAATTATCAAAAGAAAAGCCATAGACAATAAAAATTTTCTACCTCTATGATATCCTTAACATATTAAAAAATAATGCTCACTATGCACCTTTAGAAAGTGGCAAGTGCATTGCACAAACCTAATGGAATCCTTTAATAAGAAAATGTACCAAATGGACATGTGAAGGTACTCTTTTCTCGATTCCCTATTTCAATAGGGATCTAAAAAGGACCTAAAAATTCATATATAAAATATCAATATTCATGCCTAACAAGTCCCTTAAACATTTGATCAATAAATAGTAGGGAAAATTAGTCTTTATGAGTTGTAAGATTCAACTTCCTATAATCAATACAAACTTGTCACCCAATTTACACATAGGTGGGAACCAGCTCACCATCCTGATTTGTTACGACTGTGATTCCATATTTCTTTGAAACCACCTGTATTGGACTTAACCACTTACTATAAAAAACATAATAAAATACTCCAATTTCAAAAAGCTTTAGATTAGAGGATTCAACCTACATGGTGCTTATCTAATAAACTTGACACTCTCCTCAAGTAAAATGCAATGCATGCACATTAAAGGGCTTATTCCTCTGATATTTACAATTGTCCACAAATTAGCTTTTTTGTGCTCCTTTAACACACAAAACAATTTTTTCTTTCTTATCAAAAGTTAACTCCACAGAAATAATCACTAAAAGAGTTTGATTATCTCTGAAGTCTGCATATTTTAAGCAAGAGGCTAGTGATTTCAACTTTACATCAGGTACTTGCACATCATAAGGTAATAGCCTCAGGTAAGATTTAGATAATTATATGAAAGAAAGTTTATATATGGTAGGAGCAGGGTCCAAAGAATGCAAGTTACCTACCATAATTAGCTCCTCTCTTAACCCAACATCATTAATGGTTCCACCTTCGGATGCTTGGTTAAAATTGCTTCTAATTGGTCCCTGTAATTTAAATTAAAAACTTCCTACACTAAGAGATTAATCACATCAATAGCAAAATCAAAATGATCATCCTGAGGATGTTTCATGGCATCAAAAATATTAAAATGAATCATTTCCCCATTAAATTCTATTGTAAGGGTACCCTCACGAGCATCTATCTTAGTTTGAGCAGTGTTAGGGAATGGTCTCCCTAATAAGATAGGTGCTTTGGGGAAATGTCATCATCCATTTATAACATTCAGATATCTGCAAGAAACCTTAATTCATTCAATTGCACCACAACAAACTCAACCACTTCATATAGGTAAGCATTAGTGCAATTAGCCAATTGTATGATAACACTAGTTTCTTTCAAAAGCCTAATTTTAAAGAAGCATAAATAGAACAAGGCATAACATTGCTCGATGCTCTTAAATCTAGCGTAGCTCTATTAATTATCGTGTTACCAATCTTACAAGAAAAAGTAAACATACATGGATCCCTACATTTTGGAGGTGATTTCTTTTTGAAGATCATAGAAACATTCTCACCCATCATGACCTTCTCATTACCTCTCAATCTTTTCTTATTGGTAAACAATTCATTAAGAAATTTTGCATACCTTGGCACTTGCTTAATTGCATCCAATAAATGAATATTTACTTCTACCTTTTAAAAAGTATTTAAGATCTCTTTATTCTTTTCCTCCTTATTCAAATTTGCTAACTTGTTAGGAAAAGGTGGAGGATTAGTCTTAACTACATTGGGAGATTCAAAATTTACCTTTGAACTAGGCGAAGGATCTCTTTCTTCTCCTAACTCCTTTTCAATTTCCTCTTCATTTTCCATCTTATGTGGGGTTCTCTTAGGATCCTTAAGCTTCCTACCACTTTTTAAGGTCACTACACTAACATTCTTTGGATTTACTTCAGGTTGAGATGGCAACTTTCCTTTTTTTTTTTATTCTACATGGTTGATAGCAACTACCATCTACCTCACCTAGTTCTCTAAATTTTGAATGCAAAACCTTTCCTCTTGAAATTGAGATGTTGTCTCCTGCTAAAATTGTTTCACATCTTACTGAAATTGCGAAGCATTAGTCGTAAAAGACTTAACTGTATCCTTTAATGACATACCTGAGTTAAAAAGAGGAAGTTTGTGGTTTGGGTTGAAATTACTGCTCACTCTGTGACCTATATGGGAAGTAGTTATGCTACCTATACCCTCCATAACTCAGGTTCAGATGATATCACCAACCAGGGTTATAGGTCTGGAAATATTGTTCGTATTGTTAGGAAAGATTTCCTCCTACAACATTGACATATTTTATGTTTCCGTCTTGTAGAGTTGGCACCTATCTATTGGATGGTTCGTATTTGATAATATCCCATAATATTTCACCTGTGCTTACCATACAATAATATATCTAACAAAGGTGTTAGTACATCTAAATAATGTTCTAAGGATGAATTGTTTATCTCATTTATTATATGAACATTATTGTGTGTAATATCTCGTCTCTTAAATTGTTGAAGGATCTAAAGTGTTAGACTATTGAGTCACATGAGTGACATCATATAGAATGAATTTAGAACAATTGTGATATGATTTTATGGTTGTATTCATATGCATAATATTAGCATAAACATATGAATTGTAATTTAGACAAATTGCACTCAATTGACATATTCCAGGGTATGAAACTAAAATGAATGTGTATTTCCAATGTCTTGTACTTTGGATTACTAATGACAAGAATTGATGGACTCTAATTGGTAACTTGAAATTTATTGTTACAATTGAGAAATTGATGAATTAAGTTGTACATTATTATAGGGAAAATGCCAAGCGGTAAGACAAATTGACACATGGAAAATTAGGATGACTAAGCCTATAATTAAGTGACATTTGGCATAGATAATTACTTGACAAATGGCATTAATCATTGATTGAAAAATGGCCTAGTAATAAGTGTGACATTTGGCAACTTATTTATGGGACAAATGGAAGGCATGCCTAGTGACATATGTCAAGGTAATAAGGTGACACCTAGCACCTAATGTGTCAAGCTAATGCAGAAATGTTTCTGCTGAGTTCATTTCTCTTCTTTCCTTCCTCTCTCCACCTAAATATACTCTCTTCCATAGCTCTGGAGTTTTTCTTCAATTGTGCTCAATTACCACTCAAAATCCTTACAAGATTTTGCACCAAGAAAGATATATGTTACTGTCTTCTAATATATTATCATCTTGTTGCTAAACCAACCTACTTCCATCTCGTACTTGGATGATTTTACATGCATGAAGAGCTGAATTAGCTTCATCTTTGAGCTATAATTTGAGCTAGATAAGTAAGTAAAAGATTGATATTTATGGCAAGTTATAATAGAGAATTTATGATGATGAAATTGGGATGAATTGTATATGATATTGATGATGAATTGTGCTGGAAATTTCTACATAAACTTGGATACTTTTCTGTTGTGTTCTTTTATGAACATTAGGTTATGGATAGATTTATGGATGAATTAGATTAGGATTTGAGGTATAATGAAGGTGAATTTATGTTAAAGAAAGGTGCTAATATAATGATCTTAAAACAGCAACAGAACTAGGATATGTGATTGATAGTGAATGATATTTTCTGTTTTAATTTTGATGTGTGAAAGATAATGATTTGTGAGTTGTATAATGAATGATTTTTGAATTGGGTTTCGATATGAATGTGATAAGGGATTGAAGCATGAATAAGGTAGAACTGAAGTGAAATTGATGGACTTTGGTGAAGGTGTGTTGGATAGATTATGAAGGAGTAAAAATTAGAAGCAAAATGAAGGTTATGGGTGAGTGAACCTTCGATTCCTTCCCACGGTCATGGGAAGTACTTTGGAAGGAGAAAAGGTTGGTTTTGAGCAATTGTTATAGAAAAGGTTGGTTTTGAGCAATTGTTATACTATATAAGGTTAAGACACTTTATAATGGTGTAATTAGACTTGATTGGGGCTTAAAATGAACCTAGAAAGTTATTTGATTAAGTGATTAATTGTTTGATAAGTTTAAGTTTTTAATTAAGGTTATAAATTAAGGAATGGAATGATTGATATCAATGTATATGAATTGGAGAAGTATGAGTTGTTAATGCTATAAAGATGTTCATGTGAATGCAAATGTGATTCAAAGGATATAAATAATGAATTGGGTATGATTGAATGAGAACTGAGAAACTGTGTGAATATTTAATGCTTGGAAAGAATTGATGAATGTATGATTAATAAATTTAGGGTAATCAAACTTACCTAAAGTATAACCTAAATGCAATCAAGTTGTATACAAGCTATGATGAATGAATGAGCAAGATTTGTGAATAAAGATACATACCCAAGACAGTCAATTAAGCATGCATATAAACATGATCTATATACATGTGAATGATTTAGTAATCATATGATTGACAAGTTAATGAATTGTGAACTCCGTGTGTGTATTGCAAGAAGATAGATATACAAGTGATCACCAACATCTAGTCATTGTCGGTTCACCAAGGCAATAGCTTATCTGGAGCGTACTATGAGTTGACTTAGAAGATCATCACTACAACTGAATTATTTTTGTTTAAATTTCAGTTTTTGAATTTCTACTTACATAATTGTGATATTCTTGACATTATTGGTCTGAGGAGCTTGATATTCAGGAATGTATTGGAAGTGCTTATTGATCGTATGTGAATGGGGAAATGTGTACTTAACTAAATGTTTAATGCTGGACTTAGATCCGATGATTGTGATAACTGACTGTGTACATTGAAAGAAAGTGATTGATCACATATTATATGAAATGTTGCACTCCATCACATAAATATGCATGATCAAATAAAGGAGTTGTGATTGGAGTGACCAACTTGAAAAGAGCTTAAAGCTCATAATGTGCACAAAGAGCCACCAATGAGCCTAGTATCTACAATAGATACGGGACCGTATTTGAAATGAGCCCAGTATCCACAATAGATATAGGACAGTTAAATAGGCGCTCGGTCACAACAAAATAAAAATGGAAGTGAGTCTCACGTGCATTTGCATCTATATATTTACATGTGTTCATGAGATTAATTGTAAATAAATGTTGAATTGTGATGATATAATGATGTGTAATGCTTATGTACATGTTGATGATATAAAGAATAGAGATAAATGAATAGATTGTTTTGAAATGACTATATGTAGTCTTTGTATTCATAATATGCTTGTTGAAATATGATGAGTAATGTGATATAGATGAGATTTGAATTTGGATGAGGTGTTATACTGATTGAACTGTGTTTTATACATGAGATGTTTATATTCTGTTTGAGTGAGCACATTGATGATGGTTCACTCACTGAGTGCATAAAACTGATCAAAATTGCAATGTTGATTTTCAGGTTAAGAGGAGATCTAGCTAGTCTAGTTGAAGTAACTTCTGCATTAGGACATGGGTTAGTGTCGGGATCAGTTGTACCTGCAAATGTATTAGTTATGTTGTATCAAGAATTGTATCTCTCAACTGTTGTATAATGTACATGTGAATTTTAGAAATTAAATGACATTCGAGACTGTCTATGTTTGTAAATGAAATGGGACAATATGATTGTGAATGAAATGAGTCAAAATGAAGATTTGAAATGCTTTTGTTTTGAAATGATCAAAATATGTAAAGAGTTGATATGCCATGCCTTTAAAATTTGGAAATGCAACCATCTTAACATGCCCTTTTATAGAGTATGTTCTCAAATATCCTTCAGTATGTCGGGCATATGCTTTATGGGAGTGGTATATTACATTGTGAATGTCAAATTGTTGAGTATTTACTACCATACGCTCGATTAAAGTTCGTGCCTCCTCGAGAGTCTTTTCACCTAGTGCTCCACCACTTGCTGCATCTACAAAACTCTTAACCATTGGTAATAATCTTTTATAAAAGTATTGGATAAATATTTGCTCCGTGATATTATGTTGGAGGCAGTTCGCACACAATTTCTTAAAGCCCTCTTAATATTTTAAAAAGGATTCTTCATGATGTTGCTTTTATCCCACAAATGTCTTTCCTTATGCTTGCAGTCTTTGATGCTGGAAAATATTTCTCCAAAAATAGTCTTGTCATTTAAGTCCATATACTAACACTCTGTATAGGCAAATCAAAAGGCCAATTTTTTGTTGCATTTTTAGTGAAAATCGAAAATCTCTCAATATAATTTGCTCTTCCATCCCCCTTGGAGGTATCGTACTATGACAAATCATTTCGAGCTCCTTAAAATGCTTCTGAATATCCTCACGTATAAGATCATAAAAATTAGGCAAAAGATGTATTAAACCAAATTTAAGCTCAAAAGTAATATGCTCAGCAAAATTTGGGAAAGCAATGGATAGAGGTCTTTAGTTTAAGTCTAGGGTAGCCAACTCCCTTAGAGTTCTTAGATTGGCTATAACTTCTTCCATATCAATTCCTTGCTCTATTTTTAGATTTTTTTCTATTGACCCTACTCCACCTTTATAGTGTCCTTTCGATCTCAGGGCTAATTATACATAATCTTGACGAGGAGATCTAGTCACTGTCATACACAAACATTAGAAAACATAAAAAGATAAAAAAACATTTATAAACAAATATATATACAAAACATCAATTAATATAAAAAAAAAACGAAATCACTTCACTCATTGAAAGTGACATCAAAATTTCTTGGTATGTGCTGAACATACTAGAAACTAATACCTAAGTATGCACAACTAAATTTTTACTAGTAGTGATAAAGGATAATATCCATAGAGAGTGTGTGATTTGCTTTTGTAATGAATGGAATAGTGTATAGGATTTTGGTTAATTTACTTGATGAAATAAAATAAAATAAAATTGTGGATGATAAATAAATCAAACAATACAAAATTGTAAAGATGAATCAATAGGTTTTAAATCTAGTTTGTAGTTTAATGTCGACCTTCACATGAATGTGGATCATCAATCGTCATGTTGTTCTCGTACCTGTCTTTAAAACTATTAACTACAGATTAACAATAAGTTATGTTAACTAGTTTTCCTTTAGTTTTGTAACTAATTAAAACAAACTCTTTAATTAGGTCTAGCTATTAGACAACCTAGAATAAACTCTCTATATTTAGTGTGATAGTCGCATTATAGAGCAGGAAAACAAGTTAATCTAAACAACAACGACATAAGCTCGAGTTATTTATCTTATACTATATTATCCGTAATGATGTATAATCATTAGTTTACCGCACATGTATCATATTTACAATAATTACATATTACCGTCATGATTTTAGTAATGAATCCATGCATGAATAATATAGTAGGTTTATCCAAATCATTCATATATAAATCCCAAAATTTAAACACAGAATAACATAGTCAATTATGAAAGAGAGTTAAGAAAAACAACACTAAGTTTGATCAACGTGCAGCTATGTTCATAGGCTTTAGTATCCCTTTTGAATTACAAAGAAGAAGATTACTTGCATGTAGATCTTAAAAGAGAAGGGAATTTGCCTCCTTTTGTGTCTCCAATTTGTATATGCCCTCTTAGTTATCCTTTTATAATGCAAAATTACTATTGCATGGTTATATATAGTCATCATTTTTGCCTACAGAAGAATGCATTTTGGACTTTACAATAAACCAGCTACTTTTTAAAGGTGCATGATGGTGATGTTTGCGGATATGATTAAATATATTATGGAAGTGTTAATGGATGACTTTTCAATTTTTGGAGGCTTATTTCAGCATCGCTTTAAAAATTTGGATAAAGTTCTCCAAAGGTATGAGGAATCGTATTTGGTTCTTAATTAGGAAAAATGCCAATTCATAGTGCATAAAGGGTATGGTCTTGGGGCATAAGATATCATGCAAGGGCATTGAAGTAGATAGTGTTAGCCCCGAAATTTTTTTTTTATTTTTTTATGTAATTAAGCATGATTAGTTTAATTAAGCATGATTAGAGTAATTAATTAAGTTGACATTAATTAAGTATGATAGCATTAATTAAGTTAGGTAAATTGAGTTAATGAATTTAATGTGTTAGTTGGGATGTAAGGAAATAATGGGCTTTGGGCCCAATGGAGTATAAGAGAAGAGGAAAATGGGTTGGATCCAAGTCAAGAGTGGAAGAAGGTGTCTTATAAGTAATATGGGCTTGGGCTCTAATGGGCTTAAGTGGTTTAAGTTGAAGGTATAAGGAGAATATAAGAAGGATAAGGAAGAAGGCTTGTAATGGGCTTAAAGTCATGGGCTTAAGTTATATTAGAGGAAGTATAAAAGGAAAATGTTAGAAGTAAGATGAGTGTCTTGCAAGTGTGAGAGAACGAAAATTTGAGAGGGAGAGTGAGAGGTGTCGTGGAAGGAGAGGAAAGAAGAAGAAAAGAGAAAGGCTTGTGTTAGGGTTTGAGTT
>JAOQMQ010135504.1:0-11300 GCA_027563845.1 Erythroxylum subrotundum
GTATATATGTATATGTATACACACACACACACACATATATACGTATACATATACGTATATATATACATATATACATAGATATACATATATACATATATACATATATACATATATATACATATACATATATACATATATACATATATATACATATATATATATACATATATACATATATACATATATATATATATCCTCAACCAATCCAAAATTTTCGATGCCTAATCATTATGAATTTTTGGTCTCAATTTTCCCCTAATATCCCCTTATACTGAATTACAAACTCTTATCACAATACTCGCATAACCATTTCGATTTCAAATTCATTTTTTTTATTTCATTTCATTCTATCTGTACACATTAGTCTCCTCATCTCTACTCATATTCTCATTTTCTTCCATCAATCTAAAACCATATACCTATTCACACCTATGTCACCCTTAAGGGTACATACCCCATGGTAGTGAACCTTTATTGATCATACAAAACCAGCTACTATTTCTCATCTCCAAAATGTCCATAAACCTTTATTTTCTCACATTTTGTCAGATCATCAATTTTCTCAATGCTTTTAACCGCTCAGACTCTTAAGGAAATGCTCATGCATGTGACTCATACTGGGGATCAGTTGCCGGAGTCTGCTATGACATGACTAATATGCATATGCATATAACTTGACACATATTTTAGAATGCCCATATAAGATAGTACTTCTGGGCTCTGATATCACATAAATGTAGCACCCCACTCCCGCAAGACCCAAACCCGACATCGATGGTGACATCCGAGTTCGTGCCCCGCGAGGGTGGCGTGCTAAAGTACTCAATCATTCAGAAATCGGTATAAATTTTTTTTTGAAATCACAAACACAATATACAGAAATCGATACTCAAATTGGGCCCACATTCATTTATAAACATTTTCAATGAACACAATTTTCAATAGCCATTTGGGCCCCTTTCACAATTACAAAACACTCTAATCATTTCCGAAATACAGATTTATGCAAAAAGATGCGGAAGATACAGTTCAATACAAAATAGAGAGATGCAATGCAGACGCGAACTAATCTCGACCTCTATTCTTCACTTGTATGTTGCAGGTATACTCCCGTTGGCCTAACAGGCTATTCTTCTGAATCCTGAAAAATGTTTGCAAATTTTGGGTGAATTTTGTGAACTCAATTAGTGACCATCATCGATGGCTCACCCAGTCACATAACACATAATTCACACATTTCACTTTATTTCACATTTCACATTATTTCGCATTGCACATTATTTCACATTCAATACACTTAATCATTCATATTATGCCTATGCAATGCACATGAGACTCACTTTCTATTTGTTACTTTGTTGTGACCGAGTGCCTAAACTGTCCCATGTAGGGCTCATTGATAACTGTCCCATATAGGGCTCATTAAACGTTGAGCATGAGGCTCTGAATCACTCTTGAGCTCGAGGCTCATTTTCACTCGTTGAGTTTTGAACTCTAATCGTTGGCTACTCTGGTCACAACTGCCATTATATTTCATTCATTCATGTAATGGAATGCATCACTCACAATTGCATATCCCATTCATTCACTTTCTCATATCATCGTACCTTAGTCCGGCATACCACATTGAAGTGGAGAATTCACACTTTCATTCATATACCAATATAAATACACATTCCTAACACATGTAACAATCACATTCACATACAATTAGCACTTCGATATCTCATTCATATATCACGATCATCGGACCTTCATTGTCCGAAATTCAACAATCAAATCACATTCATAATTACTCAATTCATAAAATAAACAAAATAAATAATAAAAGTAAGACCATCTAGGTCTACTCACAGTACGCTCCAGGTTAGCATTTGCTTTCAATTCTAGGAGCGCCTGAATGTGGACACTTGACCTGCACAACCCATTTATGCAAGACACCCATTTCACACTCATCAATAATTGCACACGTATAAGCATTTATTTATGCATAATTGTATAAATGAACTATGTACAATGCATGCTCAAAGACAATCCCGGATATATGTTCTAGAACACAAACTATGCTCATTCCCATTTCATAATTCATATGTGTCTAATTGAACTTAGATTTACACTTCATTTGTACATGATCATTCTAAATTCTCCTTTCAATCTTTACCCTTTGCATGTGTCTAGCTTATTCATAAGCTTACATCTCAAGCATTTCCTAAACTTCATGGACTAGAATCCTTCCAAAACTCCAAAGATTCAAAATGATCTTACCTTGATTCTTCACCAAATGAAGAGATCTTTAGCTCAAATGGAAGCTCCTTCCTTCCTCTTCCTTTTTCTCTTCTTGATCAACTTCAAAATCTTTCTTGAAGATGAAGAAGAATTAAACCCTAGCTCAACTCTCTTCTTTTCTCTCAAATCACCAACTCTCTTTCTCTTTCTTACTTATTTCATTATTCTCTGCTGCTTATCCTTACATTTATGTTTTCCTTCTTCATTTATAAGCAAGACAACACTTTTTCTTCCAATTATGCCCTTAATGATTGAGAATTGTCCCATTTGCCCTTCCATTTATGCCTTATGTCCTTTATACTTAAGTGTCTTGCCAACGTTACCCTTAAACATTCTGACATAACATTCTCTTCCAGAAAATGTCCCCCATTGTCTTAAGTTTCTTATGACACACTAAACATTCAATTTGGTTTAGAAATCCGAAAGTTGTAATCCAAACATTTCAAACTGTTGTTAGACTGAAACAGTACACTATACCCAACTTCTATCTAAAATTTAAACATCTTAGAGACTGAATTAGATTCTAATTTCTTCTTACCATTTGTAGCTCCATGTCTCTAGTTTACCAAAAATAACAAATCATCTCATTTGGAGCTCTACAGATCAAGATATCATCAAAATACTAAAGTATATTCAGTGGAATAACACCAGTTCATAATACTTAAGAGTACATTCATTGTACCCGCCCCTCCTTTTTCACTCAATATTTCCCAATTCATTTTAGATGGCTATGATTTCTGTTGGAGATGTAGAGCAATGTCTTACTAGTCCAATGGTTTAAGAATCAAGTCATTTGGGTGTCTAGAGAAGAAGTTATGGTCAAAGAATCAAATCTGGTTTTGTCTTTACTCATATTGAATCTGTCTTTATACAATTGCCATAACTTTTGCTACAGATGTCGGACTAAGATCATCTTAAAATGATTTGAAAGAGGACTTCAAGATCTACAACTTTCATGAAGACCTCAAAGACCAATTCTATCTTTTATGTTTTCTTCTTTCTTACTTTTGCATCGTCTTACTTTGCTTCGTCTTACTTTGCTTTTGTCTTACTTTGCTTCGTTTTACTTTTGCCTCGTCTTAATTTTGCTTCATCTTACTTTTGCTTCGTCTTACTTTGCTTCGTCTTACTTTGCTTTCGTCTTACTTTGCTTCGTCTTACTTTTGCTTCGTCTTACTTTTGCTTCGTCTTATTTTTGCTTCGTCTTACTTTTGCTTCGTCTTACTTTTGCTTCGTCTTACTTTGCTTCGTCTTACTTTTGCTTCGTCTTACTTATGCTTCGTCTTACTTTGTTTCGTCTTACCTTGCTTCGTCTTACTTTTGCTTCGTCTTACTTTGCTTCGTCTTACTTTTGCTTCGTCTTACTTTGCTTTCGTCTTACTTTACTTTGTCTTAATTTTGCTTCGTCTTACTTTGCTTTCGTCTTACTTTTTCTTCATCTTACTTTGCTTCATCTTACTTTTGCTTCGTCTTACTTTGTTTCGTCTTACTTTTGCTTCGTCTTACTTTGTTTCCGTCTTACTTTTGCTTCGTCTTCCTTTTGCTTCTCCACATATAAAGATCATAACTTTTGACTCAGATGTCCAAAAATTACATACTATATACCGTTGGAAAGATAAAAGAAAGATCTACAACTCTCAAGAAGGCAACTTTGCCAAAATCTCTCTAGATTAATCCAAATTTTCTCCCAAAGTCAGAACACAAATTAATCCAAATTCTCTCTACATTAATCCAATTCTCAACTTCATGAAATTTTGAGACTCTTAGAGACAGAATTGAAATTCAGTGTCTTCATAAGCAGTGTAGCCATATGTTTCTACTTTACTCCAAATTAAGAATCATCTCGTTTGGATAACTAGAGAAAAAGTTATGGCTAATAAACCGAAGCACACTCAGTGAACATTTTCCATATCACTACCACAACTCATACCAAGATCACTCTTTCAACTCCCTCTATTTCTAATTTTCAATAAAAATGACATTTAAAAACAATCATACCCGGAAGTTGTCAATGAATGCATGTAGCACTTTTTTATGTGCAAACATTCAATATTTATGTGCATATATGCTAACATTATGCATGAGCAAGAAAATGCATTTCCTTACTCTCTTTTTGAGCTCCAATGTACTGAAATTTTGGGTCCTAACCCTTAATATGGGGACGGGATGTTACAAAGAGTGATCATGGATGAGAACCCCACTTTTCTGCAAAACCCCAACTTTCATGCAAACCAACCTAGAAATGGAGATAATAGAGGAAATCGTGAGCATGAGAGAGTGGGAGAGAATAATGGAAATCAAAGACATAGAACTATTAGGGCAGCGACAACTTCTGATGTGAACTATGATCCATTTACTGCTGCTTACCCTAATTTTGATGTTAATTTTGAAGTAAAAGGATTACTGATTAATTCCTTTCCTAAATTTCATGGCTTTGCAGGAGAGGATCCCTATATGCATCTACAATCCTTGTCTATGATCTGTCAGAGTATGAAACCAGTGGGAGCCTCAGTCGATCAAGTTCTGTGGAAAGTTTTTCATTTGTCCCTGGAAGGAAAAGCACGAGAGTGGTATATGAGTCTTCCGAGGCATGTGGCAAATGCTTACCACAGCTGGGCCAATTTGAGGAAAGCCTTTTTGGAGAAATATTTTACAGCCTCCAGAACTTCATCTATGAGGAAGGAGATTTATTCAGCTCGCCAAGACTATGATGAATCTCTTTACGATTATTGAAATCGCTTCCAAGATCTTCTATCAAGATGCCCCCATCACCAAATTCCTGATGAGTAGTTGGTACAATACTTTTATGATGGGTTGAAAAGTCAAGACAAAGGTATGTTGGATGCGGCATCGGGAGGATCTTTGATTGATCTTACGGTTTCGAAAGAATGGGATTTGATAAGATGGCCCTGAATCATCAACATTATAGTGTAAGAGATTCTAGAGGAGTGCATGAACTAGGAGTGTCAACAGCCCAAGTTAAACGAATGGAGTTTGGAGTCGAAGGTGGACTCATTGGAAAATAGGATCACATCGCAGTTATCTTTCATCACTACCGAACTGAAGAACTTGAATGTGCAGCGCCCATCATCTTCTATGGATCTTACCGCACCTAGTTGTGACACTTGTGGGTTGGTAATGCACATATCTAGTGTATGCCCAGGACAGTATGAAGAGGTGTCTGTAGTGTATCCAGGAAGACCGAACCAGAAATGGGACCCTTACTCCAACACTTACAATGAGGGCTGGAAGGCTAATCCTAGATTTAGCTGGAGAAATGAAGAGGTTAGAGCTCCGAATAAATTTCAACAAGGAGGAGAAGCTGCTACTTCCACTAACTAGTTTCCCAACTAACAACAAGCTCTAACTGTCCTAGTAAAAGAGGACAACAATCAACTGCTTCACAATATGATGACTTTGATGAAGGAGGAAAGGAATTCGAACAACAATCAATTCAATGCAATAGCCAATCCGATTCAGCAGGATTCATCCAAAACTGATGTTTGGTTCAATGCTTTGGAGAAGCGAATGGAATAATGGGAGACCAAAGCAGAAAATATCAACTCATATGTCACTCAGTTGTCTAACAACATAAGTGAGAACCAAGCGAGAAGCAGTGCAACAATGTCTTCTAACACTGTGATGAATCCAAAAAGCCTCAACGTAATTGCTCTCCGAAGTGGGAAACAAGTGAGGTTTGATAATCAAGAAGAGGAAGCATGTGACGAGGAAGTTGAGAGTGAAGAAGCACCTCTACCGAAGGAAAACGTCAAGAAATCTGAAAGTGTAAAGGAAGAATCGTTATTAAAAGAAAGGAAATCGACATCAAAGAACAAGGAGGCTACTTTAGAGATTTCAAAGGAAAAGGCACCAACACAAGAGCCTGGAGAATTGAACAAGCACGACGGCCAAGGTAAGGAGGTAAATCTTCAAGATCTTCCTTTTCCTAATTCATATTTAATGAGCAAGCGTATGAATAAAATTAAGCATGAAAAGGATATAATTGATTTATTTGGAAAAGTTGAAGTCAATGTTCCCTTGCTTGATTTAGTGAAAAGAGCTCCGGCCTATGCTAAATATCTTAAGGACTTATGCACGAACAAGAGAAAGTTTAGGCCCAATGAGAGAGTCCAAGTGAGCTCAAATGTGTCAGCCTTGTTCAAACCTCAAATACCTGTGAAATGTCAAGACCCTAGATCTTTCACCATTCCATGCACTATAGGGAAAGTTACCATAGGAAGAGCTTTGTTAGATCTAGGGGCCACAATTAATGTGATGCCAAAATCTGTCTATCAATCATTAGGAGTAAAGAGTATCAAGCCCACATCTATTGTGTTACAATTGGCTTATAGATCATTTAGGCATCCGGTGGGAATTATCGAAGACATCTTGGTCTAGGTAAAAGGTTTAGTTTTTCTTGCTGATTTTTATGTGCTTGATATGTCTTCTGAAGTTGTGCAGGATACTTCCTTAATTCTCGGGTGACTTTTCTCGAGGACCGCTAGCACCATGATCAGCATGAAGGAAGGTAAGATCACAATGGAGGTAGGAGACTAACAGGTGAGTTTCAACATGTATGAAGCTATGAAGCACCCTCATGAGGACTATTCGCTTCTAGGAGTTAATATGCTTGATATGGTTAATGATGATGCATGTATTGAATTTGAACGAGCAATGAATCCCTTATCTAATGATTCCTTGGAGAGAGTATTTGTTGCTGATGTTTCAAGTGGACTACGGAGTGCGAACGTTAGCATGGAGCTAGAAGGAAGTCAAGTTGCCTCGCCAAAGCTTGGGTATGAGCCAAACGTCCCTCAGGAGCTACAAGACCCACCTCAAGCACCAGGTTGTTTCTCTTCTTTCACTTACAATATATTTGTGTATATTGATTGAAGATGGAATGATATTGTTAAGCATGAGTATGTTGACCAAATGTGGGGGAGAAACTTAATCAGTAGGATTAGATTTAGCTTTTGTTTGACTTAGGTTTAGTTGTTTCAATAATTCACTTTCCCTTTGAATTCTGAATTTTTGCGGATGCATGATACATCTTGAATGGTAGAAGAAATTGGTGTAGATGGTATATTGCATGTTGTTTTGCATTGGTAGATTGCATATGAGCTAAGGATCCATTAAAACTTGTTCCCCTTTTCTTTTTTTTTTTTGTTTCGGGAAAGTTTCGCCGCGACATGGTACAATTCACCGTGGCATGATTTAATTATTTCGCCACGGCGAACTCATCCGTCGCCGCGGCACAACGCCTTTCAAGCAAGCTCGCCACAGCGAACGACCATTCTACGCGAATTTTTCCCTAGTGAAATTTCTATTTTGCCCTTATTGCTCTTCGGATCTTTTCTTTTACCCTCTGTCTTTTTCATCATTTCCATTCCCCTTTCCTTCTAAACCTAAGACTCCTTCTTCTTCCTCCCTCTCCTTCTTTTTCTGCGTTTTATCTCTGCCGCGACTTACCTGTGGAATCGCATCATTCTCCTAGTGCTTGTTCTCTTTCTGCAAACCCTTTTATGTCGCTCGCCTTCCCATCATCCTCCACCTTTTTCGTAAGTTTTCTTTCATTCATTTTGTCTTCATTTCGTTTTAGTTTCTGTCGATTAGGGTTAGTTCGTCGCGGCAAAATAAGTAATTTTAAGGTTTCGCCGTGGCATGTTGAGTATAGGTTTCGCCGCAGTAAGTTTTTTTTCTGTGAGTAAAAGTGTTTAATCCTTGTTATTTTTGTTGGGGCAAGAGGCATAAATTTTGCTGTAGATGTCGGATTAAAGTCATTCAAGTACTTTTTCGAAGAGGACTCCGAGTTCTACAACTTCCATGAAGACTCCGAGGAGAGATTTTATCATCTAAAGGGTTGCACATTTCTGTAGATGCGGAGTGTATGCCCACCCAACGGACATGATGTCCCTTCAAACGGACATGAGCGGAGTTGGAAAGCTGGAAAACCCGAGAAGGTCTGCTCAGTAGACATGATGTCCACCTAACAGACATTTACTAGCCAAATTCGCCCCAGAAGATAGAAAATGTCCACCTAACCGACTTAGCATCCGCCTAACAGACTTTGACGACACTGTTACAATCCATTTGAAAAAAAAACTAGGTTTCTTTGAGCCCAAGACACTATACATACTTATTTTTAAGACCAAAAGAGGGGGTCTGCACTGAAAATGAGGCTGCACAAAAGGAGGCACCCAAAAGAGGAAAAGAAGAAGATCAAGGAGGATTGAATCAAGCATTGGAAGCAATCTTGTTTTGCGTTCTCTCAATCTTCTCTCTACTCTTTCTTGGATGTTGATTGTCTTTATTTGTTTGGATTCTTTTATCATGTTCTTTAACTAAACCCCATTTAGGGTTAGGGATGTAGCCTACTTTGGGGGATTGATTTATATTTTATGGATTGATAGGTGTTGAATGAAATTTTTTGGGTTATGCTTGTCTTTCTTGAACTTCATTGTTGTCTCTATGCTTGATCACCATAGATGCAACCTTAGGAATCATATGATGAACTGAGAGGTGAAGTATGATTTGTACCCTAGGAAGATAAACACATTAGATTTAGAGATAGAGATATCCTGAACTAGTGTGATACCTTATGGTTGCTTGTTCTTAATGAATTTGACTAGTTAGGTTTCACATTGAGAGACTGTAATTAACTAGTTAGGTATACTTACATGTCTTGAGAGAGAATATAAGCAAATTTGTGCAATTGTTATTATAACCTATCATTCAATCAATTCTATAATTTATTGGTCAATCTCTTAAATTGTTGAACCCCAAGGCCCTAAGTCTAAATCATTATGTTTACCTTGTTTGTTTATTTATAGTCTTTACAATTTATTGTCTGCTCTAATCCAATCATATTTTAAATTTCTTGTTATTTTAGTTCAAGTAATTGGGATTAATTCAGTAGTGAATATCTTAGTCCTTGTGGGAGATGACCTTGGAATACTTGATTTGTAGGTATTAAGAACGATTCTGTGCACTTGCAGATTTTGTCGACCAACCATAGTTTGGTGAACAACAAGGGTGAGGTTTTAGAGGAAGGCATTCGTGAGGTAGATTTGGAAGCTGCAATCAAGAATAGTCCTCTAACCCTCAGTACGTAGGCTATGGTCAGGCCAGGGTGTTCACCCTCACCCTTCAAGATGCACATGCTTCAAATCTGATGGTATTTATTATTCTTCTTGTCTTCTTCTCATCTTTAAATTAGAAGCTATAATTTTGATATATCTGAGAGTAACTTATTCTTTTATGTCACTCAACTTTGCTATAAGACTAGAAATAGTACTGGACAGAATGGAAGAATCCTTGTTTGTATGCACACCTCTTAGTGATGTCATAAAGGTGGATTTGGTTTACTACTCGTATCCTATAGAGAATGATGGTAGGATATTGGTCATAAATATTATATTATTGCCGATTATGGATTTTGATGTAATATTAAGGATGAACTGACTTTTTAGTCATTATACCACCCTAAATTGTAGAGACAAGAAAGTGGTGTTTCAAATTTCAGATGAGGGAATGTTTACTTTTGAGGGAGATAAGAGGACCATCCTTTCCAACATAGTTTAGTAGTAGTGGCCAACAAGATGCTCAAACATGGGTGTTAATGGTTCTCGATCTTGGTTAGGGATACTTCCATAGAAATTAATAGCCTCCAAACTATTCTAGTAGTTTAAAAGTTTCGAAATGTATATCCTGAAGAGTTATCAGGGCTACTTCAAGAGAGGGATATCAAGTTTTGCATTAATATAGTACCTGATACAACTCTAATTTATATACTTCCATATAAAATGGCACCTAAAGAGTTAAAGGAACTAAAATAAAAATTTTAATATTTATTAGATAAGGGTTTCATCAAGCCTAGTACAACACTATAAGATGCGCTGGTACTTTTAGTAAAGAAAAGATGGTACTCTCTAGTTGTGTGTTAATTACAGGAATTTGAATACGGTGACTTTTCACTACAAGTATCTATTACCTTAAACTGATGATCTATTCAATCAACTTCTGGGTGCTAGGTATTTCTCTTAGATCAATCTAAGGTTTGGATATCGTCAATTAAGGATCAAAAGAGATGATATACCTAAAACAACCTTAGCGCTTGATATGGCCATTATGAATTCCTAGTAATGTCATTTGGCCTTATTAATGCTTTACCAGTTTTCATGAATCTAATGAATAAATTGTTCAAACCATTCTTTCATAGGTTTGTGATCATCTTTATCGACAACATTTGGTGTATTCACAAATAGATAAGGAACATGCCCAACATTTAATATTAATGTTGTAGATACTTTAAGAACATCATATGTATGTCAATTTCTCAAAATGTGAATTTTGGTTTGAAAGTGTCATATTCTTATGACATATGGTATCTCAGGAGGGGATACAAGTGGACCCAAAAAAGTTGGAGGATTTTAATTGTACTGTGATGAGTTGGCTTAGGCAATATGTGGATGCAAAATGGTAGGAGGATTGCTTATGCTTCCAGAAAATTGAGAAAACATGAAAAAAAACCTTATATATGATTTAAGGATGGCAGCAGTGATCTTTTCCTTAAAGATTTAAAGAAATTTTTGGTATGGTGAGACGTATAAAATTTACACAAATCATAGGAGTATAAAATATATATTTTAGCAGAAGGACTTAAATTTAAGGAAAAGAAAATGGATGGAACTACTAAAAGATTATGACTACACAATTCAATATCATCTAGAGGAGGTAAATGTTGTATTAAATGCACTAAGTAAGAAGTTCTTTGGTAGTTTGCCACATATCGTAGTAAAGAGGAGAGCTTTGACTAAGGAGTTACATGATTTGATGGATTAATATGCTCAATTTCAAATTTCGTATTCAAGAGTACTATTGGTGAGCATTAGAGTATAGTTGGTATTGTTGGTGTTGGACCCCGAACTTTTGATGAACATTAGAAATATTAAAATGAAATTAAATGAGAAAGAAATGGGTGAGACAAATTATGAATTTAAGAAAATTTGATGAAT
>JAOQMQ010135525.1:0-11299 GCA_027563845.1 Erythroxylum subrotundum
GAAACTGAATGAATATTCAGAGAAGGTTGAAGAGATTGCTTCCAAATTGGCTGCACCTTTGGTGAGTTCACATGATCTAGGGGTTTTGAGTTGGAGTATTTATCTATGTTTCTCCCTGCCGAACAGAACCACTAATATGCTCAGTTCTGATGGTTTTTGAGAATGTTATGAAGTTCCATCAGCTTTTGGAAATATTTCTTTTGTTTCTTTGCCAATGCTGAAGTCCTTGATGTAGTTTTTTTTCTGTTTTGTAGTGGAAAAGGGGGAAAAAAAGGATTGAAGCTAATAAAATATAGTATCTTTACGCATTCATTTGATTTTGTCCTTGCATCTTTGTACTGCACTCCTGCACAGTGTCGTGCTGTTTCTTGATATGCAAGTTTATGATAGTTCTCCTTTTTTTTTTTACACCTTATTTATGATTCTGCTGGAGGGTCCTCATTTCAACTTTCTGTTTGTTCATTGTCAGCCTGAAATTCAAGTGCCCAGGGAGTCTCTTGCGGGGAGTTGTATGAGTGGAAACGTTTCTAATACAGATGAAAATAGTCGCTTTCCCCATTCTCCAGGCTTGCGAAGAAGAATCGTGTAAGTGGGTTAGTTATTGTTGGATGTTATGTGATTCATGGAAGATAGTGATTCTTAATCTTTTATCAGTATACTTTCTTTTGTTGGGATTGTTATTTGTTTCATTTGAAAATGTTTGGTTCATCAAACAGCCCAACCACAAATTTTGAAGATCGGACTCATGAGCCTGTTCAGGCTGATCCATCAGCACCTGTCAAATTGGATACTGCTGCAAAAGCACACATTGAAAAGCACAGGTGATCCACTTGTTACCTTGCTGTTACAAGGCGAGTAGCTGGAGCATCTCATAAGGTCATAGACGATGTTTTTGGCTATTTGTTTGAGTTGCTAGAGAAGTGATGCTCTTGTTTATCGTATCCGCTGATAAATTTACTTGCTTCTAATAGAGTGTACTTTTACTTTAATGTTACAAAGAATGGAAAAAGATTAACCTCCAGGCCAACTTGAGGACGTTAGTTGATTGATGATGAAACTAAGACTTCCCTTGGAGAAAATAAGAAATATACCTAGGGATTGATGTAAAAACATACCTTGGAGTAGTTTAATCTAGCATCTAGCCCAAACAGGTAATCCGATTGTTTAATATCTTTCATTTTGGTTTATCAATGTTCGCATGGGCCTTAATCTATTCTTAAAGGCATTCTATGGGATATTAATGAAATTTCAGAATGAAGCACTCCATGGAACCTTAATCAGCTTCAAGGGATATCGTTCAAACTTAGAACTCTTGATAAGCGTTGAACATTTGCAGCCCCGTGAGTTATGCAAGTTGTTGTGCCTGTTAATTAAAGAGTTTACATGTGTGTGATCATCTGTTTGTCTCATCCTTCCTTTGGTAAAGTTGAAATAATGCCGACCCCTTAGAAATCATTTAACCTGCTTAAGCTTAACCAGTGTTTGTCATTTTGCAATATTCTTCTTTTCTCAATTCTACTTGTCTGGTATGTTAGTTACAACAGTAAACGAGTAGTCTTCACACTGCAGTTCTTGAAATGATTTGGCGAAAGTTGAAAGCATTCAGAATGCAATTGGTTCACACATATTATTGCTGCTTCAAGGTCTTATTACCTTTTTTTCCCTCCCTTTTGTTGATGTAACAGAAAGCTTCAAGAGGATTTGACAGATGAAATGGTTGGGTTGGCAAGGCAACTCAAAGAGACTAGCCTCATGATGAGCCAGTCTGTGCAAAACACTGAAAGGGTATTATTTTCTCAAAGCTCTGGCAAAGACATCAAGTATTTTAACACATTATAGTGTCAAGGATTTGTGCATCATCTGGAATGGATTGCTTCGTGCTTAAAGTTGATTTTGACTATTATAATAGCTTTACTATCGGTTTTACTAGTTATAATATAATTCAGGCATCAGTGAACTTTGTTAGATAATAACATTATAGGTCTTGTGCATTGATAATCAATATGATTTCCGAGTTAAATTTTCTGAAGTTTCTCAAATAAATGGAGCCACATATTTCGTGGAGAAAGTAAGACATTTATTAACTTTGATTAGGCCATTGATGACATTCATAATTACCATCAAGAGGAATTCTTGAACACGACATTGCCAAATGGATTGCCTCAAAAGACTGTTCTATTACATTTTGGAGAGACTTTGATGCTTCTAATGGTTTATGCAATGAAAAAGGACTTTTCTGCAAGAATTTTGCAAATAATGTCATATATGCGGAAATATCAAGTGGCCACTACATTGGAAAACAAGTACCTAGAATTCAACATGACACTTTCAGTGATCAAGATATGTACGAATTATGATGATGATGGAACACCAATAATGCACTTGAAAAAGAAGATCAAATGGGAAAAAGATTGAAAGCACTTAAGATGTAAATTATTTAGATTAGGAATTTATAAACATATTTTTTAGTAATAATATTTAAACAAAATTTAAGATTATTATATTACAAGTTTTTAGTGAACATTTCTTTACATTACTGTAAGCATCTTATGTTTGTAGTTCATTTTTGCAATGACCTCTTATATCATAAGAATTGGTCTTAACTATGTGTCGATTGACATTCGTAACAGAAAACTAATTTGCTTAAGAACTCTCTTCTTTGATATTCTGCCCTGATGGTTTCGCCATTAAAATTTTGCAAAGTAAAGAATAGTCCTCTGAGTTGAGTACTTAAATGTAATTAGTCACAGAGCCAACTACAAAATCTGAGGTCAATACTCTTGCCTTTCGTTGGATTTCTATTGGAGAAGTAGAATTATTGGAAAGATGGAATTCATTACCTTTCCATTGTTCAAATTCTCCAATTTTAAATATTATTAGTTTTATGTATGTAGTTTGCTGATGTTTTCATTTAAAGGAGCCATCATGCTTATTATGCTATCACTGTGTTCTACGTCTTTCTTGTATTACATCTTCTTGGTTTACAGACCATCCACCTTCATGGTCAATTGCTAAAATAAGAACTCATTTTATCTTTTTGGTGCAGTTTTAATTTTGCAAGTCCAAACTTAGTTAAACTGTGTTGGTGAGCCATGATGGGCAATTTTGAATGACCAAGTACTTTACTGGGGCGAGAATCTAATTGTTCTTTGAGTGCAGATACTTGATTCAACAGAGAAGGCAGTTGAGCAAAGCTTGGCCAGCACTGGACATGCCAATGTACGGGCTGTGGAGGTATACTCGAAGACTTCCAAGACTACCTGCTTCACATGGCTCGTGATGTTTCTGATGACGTGCATTTTCATCATGGTTGTACTTCTAATTCGTGTCACTTGATGTGTTTCTTGAAGGAGCAAAAACTGATCCTGTCACATGTAAAGTTATAATCTTCAATGGAGAATGGATGCTAATAGTTTCCAATATTTTTGAAATGAAAACAGTGCATAATGAACTTAAAGGACTCAAGTTGATGAATAATGATGAAGTATTACCTGATTCATACATATGATCGATGGATAAGACTCTCAGTTCAGTTGCCTTAATTGTGTGAAATTATTTTTGATGGGTTTTGACTTTTGCTTGTGTTGTACATTATCATATTCTGTTTTACGATTACTATGGATCAACAAGCATGATGAAGATATACTAAAATTTCATAAGAATTTGTTGGAGAATAGGAGTCCAAATGTAGTAAATATTTACCCCGAGCTCGTAATTTATGAACTATTGGAAAATGAAACGAGAACGTGCCCAGACGTCCTTCCTCTTTCTGCTTTGGAAACGCCTCGTATGAGGATACATGTAGGAGGTACAGGGCTATGATTTAATAAGCAAAGAGTTTCAGGCACATATGCTGTCTCCTGCTGTATAATCTCTACAATTGATCTTTCAGATAACAAGCACTTTCGGTTATTTGGTTGATCTGTAGTTTTCCTTGCTTAAATAGACGATGTGCCATGCAAACAACTTCAGACACCAAAATATGTTTTAGGAAGTTGTCATACTTGCTCCTAATTTCAAATGCAATATATGCATTAGCATGGATAAAACAAAGATTCGCTTAATCTTCATGCCTTTGTGCGAAATCTTGAAATGTAAACCAAAAGTGGTCCGAACCGAAAAGGCAAAAAAAAAAAAAGGAAAGAGGTGACAAGCTTTCGGATGAGCAGTCATTACACATTTGAACAGAGCGTCACTGGATAATTTAATATGCATTATCTGTTTCCTGAGTTCGCTGGCTATACTTGAATAATGAGCTTCTCGGGTCCTATTAATTACTTCATGGTTCATACCCACGAGAATCAGGAGATTTCTGCACCATAGAACAAGCCAACATACAGAGAGTATAGCCTTTCCTCTTAACACTATGATCTTAAGTAGCAATAATGGAGAATAATTAATAACTTGATAATGAGGTCTTATTTCCATGCATAATTCTTGTAGGTTTTCTCCTCGTGCATAATTATATGCATGGCTGACATCTGAATTTGCATATTCTCCAAAGAAGTCTCATATTTCTTCTTCCGGTGACAGAAAGTCCTATAGTGCTTTATTATTTCGCTTGGTAAGAATAATACATAGTAGAGTTGTTATTTGTGATCATTTTCCTTAAGTTTTTAACATTTCTCTTTATCTTTTCATTCACTTTTCGAACAGATTGTTTTCTGTTATAAAAACTATCAAGAAATCTTAATATTCAAACCAAGGTATCACACTGCAATAATGACTATATTTGCCAAAAATTATGGAATAGTGCCTGGAAAAATGAAACACAAACTGAACAAATCAAGCAAGTTTTTACAGGGTAGTACCAGCATCTGGGTCTCAATCTGTTCCCACAAACGCTAATGTACAAAGTAGCTTCATAAATAACAGTAACAATGGCTGAAAAGGGCCACATCATGAAGAGCACTTGTAATATAATTTATTGCCGCTGAAGAACCACGCCAGAATTTAGCACTCACATCCGGTTGACCTGGGTTGATGGCTGTTCCCAACATCAATGGTATCTGGCAAGTAACTTCATAATACAAAGAGTTCCGCAGGAAGTACAAAGACAAGAAATATCAGTATCATTTCAGATTCCAAGTATGCAGGTGTTTGTGTGAATCTAAAAGTATGCCAATAAATAATTTCGGTTCAACTTGCAATTCAAGCTTTAGTATAATCAACAAAGAATCATGATCGACAACCTTTTCTAGCAGAAGTAATTATTCAAAAAGCAAAAAATTTGCACTTGCATGCAGATAATATGTTTAGTTTTCTTACATCTCTTCCTCTTCACCACTCTTCAAAGCATTCTTAGCTATGCATTGAAAAGCTTCCTCCACATTCACGCCTTCCTTGGCAGAAGTCTCAAAGTATGGGATATTTCCCTTCGAGGCACACCAAGCCCGCGCTTTTTTCTCTGAAACCTGGAATATTAAAGCCGCAATGTAAAAACTGGGAAATACAAAGAAGACATATATGCATCTGGTTATGTATGGAACAGAGATGCAGAAAGGTGCAAACCCAATAAGATACATACCACTCTACTGTTTCCGCCATCCACATCAATCTTGTTTCCAAGAACAACAAATGGAAAATTCTCTGGATCAGAAGGACTTGCCTTCAGATGGTTCATTAAAAGGAATTTGTTAGCCATGTGTAGGATGTGCTTTTCAGTAAAATATGCAGGTGGCATCACATACCTGAATAAGGAATTCTTCCCTCCAGTTGTTAAGATTGTCAAATGATTTCATAGAATTAACATCATACACAAGAACACAGCAGTCAGCACCTCGATAGAAGGCAACACCAAGACTCTGGAACCTTTCCTGGCCAGCAGTATCCCATATCTGCCATAATAAGAAAAACACTAAATCTAGATACCCAGCAAATGATCCAGAAACATTGTTGGAAAATGGAAAAGAAAATCCAGGAAAATTATCTCAGAATCAAATGTCCCCAGCAGCATCCAAAAACTTTTGATGCCAGCAAATTGGGCACGAAGATAATGTTACAACAATAAAAACAAAATTTCATTTCTGACTTTAAAAAATTTATAACTCAAAGAATTTCCACCACAAATTTCTTAAAGCAACCAACTTTCAATGATACTCATTTACCTCATAAGTCAGGCCAAAACTTTAACAAGATATGATGCGTGGAGACCTCACTGTACATTTGGATTGAATGTATGAACTAACACTAACTATGATCTGGTTGGCAATTTTACTACATAGTCACTTTCCAGGAACCAAATTGTGAACTAGCCTTCAATTTTATTTCTCAGTCAATTCAATCACGTGTCAGACAAATACTCCCAAAGAATTGAACTCATTCATGTTTTGTAATTTCAAACAACAGGATGAAAATGTAATAAATTTCAATCCAGCAAGGCGGGAAACGATGAAGAATTGCAGCAATTAAGAATCATTGTAAACCAAGATGTGATCCATGTGTTCATTGGTAATCACATAAATCGTAAATAAAATGACAACATAAATTATATAGCTGAAATAGAAGGGCAGTCATGAAGAATGATAAATTTACTAAAATCATCAAAGCTAAAAATTTAGTGGGAGCTCTTGACAAGGAACATGCCTGTATTATCTTAACAAGGCCAAAAACAATTAGTTTTCTACAATGGTAGGGTGAACTGACAGGCATCTCTTTCTCTCCAAAGAGTAGGTGGGAGTGCCTTTGCTCAAGTTGCTGGCAACTTCAAAGTAAACTTTCCTACAAAAACTGTCAAAGCCTCATATTTGCTAATGCACTTAACTCCCACTAAGAGATGTTTCAATTGTTAGAAATGATTGAAAAAGCCCATGTCTTTTTTCATTTCATCGTCTACTGGTATCTTCCACTTATGTTATAGTAATGCAGTGAGCACAACTTTGTCACCAACCGAAGAAAACAAAAAAGAGGAAAAAAAAACCGAGGAGTCATCTACCACAACTCTCAACACCAATAATTGAATCCAAGACACAAAGAATCTCTTAAAACACAAAATCAATCACAAACTAGTCCAATCAGTGTCACTACAAACCTGCAAAGTAAAGAGCCTATCTTCAAACTGAACTTCCTTAGTCAAGAAATCAGCCCCAATCGTTGCCTTGTACTGGTTGCTGAACTTCTTATTCACGTATCTGCAAATCAAACAAGTCAAGAACAACAATTCCAGACCAAAACCCTAACAATAAACAACGAACACTCAACACTACACTACATAGTTCTTACTGATTCATCAACGAGGTCTTCCCAACCCTGTACAATTCACATAAAAAGAACCCAAACTATGTCAATTCACTATCCCAAAAATTACTTAAGAAAGGAACACCAAAAGCACAGAATCAAAACGCAACACATCAAATCACACATAATATCAATAAGATTACTGAATGAGATTAACAGCCAAAACCAAATTCGGATCCAAAAAGTAGCCGATCTGGAAAGATCCGACAAATAAACCCGAAACACCAAAATTCAATAACCCTAAAAGACTTTCTAGTACAAGTTACGGACCCGCTGTCGCCGAGAATGATGACCTTCAAAAGAGTCCGCCTACGGGAAGGCATGACTAACTTGTCGATCGGTGGCGCATGATCTGATTGGTGAATAGGGAGTTGGTGAGTTCTGATAATATATTCTACCGCCTACAAGAACACTCCTAAGCCCTCGGTGTTTCTACAAAAAGATGTTTTTCTATTTCTATTGTTTTTAGGTACACTGTTTTATTTAAGCTATTAAGAATTTGGAGGTCTCTTGGTGATGGAAAGCTGGAGCTGACCTGTAACATTCCGGAGTGACGGTGCTGTGACATAGTTTTGATTGCTTGACTTTGAATATTCAAATTCTAGTGACATAGTTTTGATTGCTTGACTTTGAATATTCAAATTCTCCTAAAAAAGGTAAATAACATTTTGTCCTTTTGCACGGTGAAAAGTGAAAACAGTCGTAACATCCATGACTATGTCACGGTGAATCTTTTATTTTTGGTTTAAGTCTGGCATGAATTTTCATTGGGCAATTTGAATGCCGATTAAACCAATTTTGAATTATTAAAGTTAAATGGTACTTTCAAACCTACTCAATATTTTGAACAACTCAATATTTTGTCATTTAACTTGGATCGGTCATTTCCGATCAACTTACCAATAATTTGAATTTTTTACAACTAAAAAGTTATATAATTATTTTGGAATTAAAATTTTTATTATTTATTGGGTTAATTACTTAAAAAAAGCCCAAGTTTTTTTCAATTTTTCAATTATAGCTCATACTTTAAAAAGTAGTAACAAAGTGCCCAAACTTTCAATTTTTCAATTATAGCCCGACATTAGTCTCACATTTATTTATGTTGACGTGGGACAGCTACGTGTCGACACCGCTCACTAATAAGACACCTCAGTTGGTTTAGGAGAAGACTGTCTTATTAGCGAAATAACGTCATTTATCTTTAAGTCAAATGACATCGTTTCAACTCAAATTAGAAGTCCCTCGCTTCTCCCTCCCTTCTCCGTCTCTTCTCTGTCGATCAATGCTTAAAGTTCTTACTCTAAAATTCCTAATCTATAACCTAAAATCTCCCAAATCCCTCAAAGTTCGTAAGAGAGTGAATTTGTGCATTGGTGCTTCTTCTATCGCAAAGTTATTTGCTCCATCAGGCCAACAAGCTTTCTCTGTGACTTCGTACGCGAGTGTTTCATAAGAGAGTGATTTCGTTATTGAGTAAAAAATGAAGATTTCGTCGTCGGACTTCCTATGGCACCGATTAGGGTACGATTGATCCTCTCTCTCTATTGTTCTTTCCACTCCAATTCGATTTTTATATAAAATGAAGGGTTGTTATACTAGGGTTTCAAATTGGATTTGTGCTTCCAGAAAATTGACTTGTATTATGCTAGGGTACTCGGTTTCAAATTGGATTTTTGTAACATCTCATTACCATAGAGTATATACCTGAACATCCAAGGAACATTCAAATACATACTCTAAGTTAATGGTATGTTAGACCAAACACAAGTCCAACTTAATCATGGCATCATCTAATATAATTAAAAATCACCAAATTTAAAAGCATTCCTTGCATTCATTAACAAAAGTTTACAACCCTTAGACAAGTTCTATATGACAAGAAACTACAAAAATACAAGTTGCAACTCTTCTGATGTCAGTTGACAGACCTTTGAGCCATAACTTAATCCAAAATGTTCCTTTAGTCCAGTCTTAGAAACTAAGTCTCCTATCTCGTACATGAAAGGTCACGTTATAATTTTTATAAGTTTTGCGAACTCAATGAGTGAACCATCATTGATGATTTCACTCAAGTCAAATACACAATATCACACATTTCACATATATTCTTTCAGAACATGAATAATCCAAATACTCACATTATTATGGCACATCATGATATCATCGCGAATTCAAAACTGATACATACAAATACAGATGCATATGAGACTCTAGATTCGTTATTATTGTTGTGATCGAGTGCCTTTCAAATACAGATACAAATACAGATTCTGACCCATTGGGCTCAATCAGAAACAGAAATCACGGAGCAAAGCTCTACGTGCAAAATACTGAGCTTAAAGCTCTTTTAAACTGGCTACTCTGATCACAAAGCCTTTATCTGAACATGTATTTTATGAAATGCATCAAATAATAGAATATGCCATGTGGAGCAGTCATTTATAGTGCACAGTCAGAATCTTATAGTCATCGGACTCAAGTTCGGCATTCAACTTTCGTTAAGTGTACAAATATCATTCCGAATTTAAAAGCAACTAGAACACTTCCAATTCATAACAAACTCCTCGGATCATTCAAGTTCATAATTCATCAACAATTCACAAACAATTCAATAATGGAAGTTAAACAAATTCAATCAATCCTAGGAAAAATCATCTAGGTTGACTCACAATATGCTCCAACATGCTATTGCCTGGATGGCCCGGCAATGTCTAACTGGCGTCTAATATGCTCCTCTATATCATATAAAACACATTTACATATATCACAAATTGGCACAATTATAAGTATTTGTTAATGCACATGTATGTATATAAAATATGCACAAAGAATGTTAATGACAATCTTAGGTATCACTCTATCATTGTCATCATATAAACATTCATTTATCCAAACTCACATAAGTATCATTTATACTTATGGATTATGCCTCAAAAAAACCATTAGAATCAGCATTCCTAACTCATTTGGTCAAATTCAGATTTTTCCAAAAACTGACTTTCGGGTTTACTATTCTTGATCATTTAGATGATGTAAATGAAGTAATTTGATAATACTCTCTTCTAGAAAATTGTTCTCTTGTCTCTTAAGTTCCTAATGACACCAAGATCATTCAATTTGGTTCAATAATCTGAAAGTTATACCCCAAACATTTTCGGTCTATTCTTATACTAAAACAGTATCTTGTACTCAAATTTAATTCAAAATTTGGAATTCTAGAGACAGAATTAAATTAAATGTCTTCAGAAAATTTGTAGCCCTATGACTCTAGTTTACTCCAAATCAAAAATCATTCAATTTGGATGACTATAGAGGAAGTTATAGGCAAAAGCAGGAAGGATGTTTGGGGGGCAAAAACCAAGCACGATTGTGCACTTTTGAGTTATTTATCCTAACTAGAATTAAGTCACGGTCGTGCATTCCTAAATAATCAAGTCACAGGCGTGCAACTATAACGCACGCCCGTGCACACCAACAAACAAGTCACGACCGTGCAACCTTAACGCACAGCCATGCACACCCAATCTCCAGAACCAATTTCTATCTCAATTTTATCACTCAATCTCTTCCAAATGATTTCAGATTGCTGTAATTTTTGGTGGAGATGAAGATCAATGTGTTAAAAGTCTTTTGGTTCAAGAATCAAGTCATTTGGATCTCGGGAGAAGTGTTGGGCCCCGGAAATTTTTCTTTATTCTCTTTATTTTATTATTATTCTTTTGTTATTTCTTAATTTTTGCTTTTAATTGTTTTAACATTTTCTTTTTAAGATGAGTCTTATAAATTTTAGTAAGTATTAAAAAGGGGAATTAGAAATTAAAGTTAGACTAAAGTGTTAGATTATTAGTATTGGGCCTATTGGAAGAGTGGGCTTAAGGAGTTAGTGGAAATAAGAGAAGGAGGATTAGAATAGATGGGTTAATGTGTAATGGGCTTCTAAGTGAGGAGAGCCCAAAGGCACTTTAGGTTAGAGGCCAAAACTATGTAGTTTTGGAGTAGGTTTTTAAGTTAGAATAAAATGAGTTAAAAGAATGAATTAAAAAGAAGAAGAGAAGTGAAG
>JAOQMQ010135581.1:0-11296 GCA_027563845.1 Erythroxylum subrotundum
TGAATACAAAAATGGCAGGTACTCAAAGTCATCTACTGCTTTATCTGGACTCAATATTGCAGCGACGGCATGTCTGGCCGATTTTCGGGCAGAATCTACGTGCTCAAGTCTACGAGTTTCCCCAAACAATTTAACAGGAAGTGCTGCAACATCAACTGCGTAGACTGAACTGTTGCTTGTCTGCATTCGCCCACTTACTTTGATCTCCCCCCAAACCCCCCTAATTGGCCTTCAAAAAGGCCTGTGTTTGGACGTATTCCAATTCCCACAACAACCATGTCTGCAGGCAGTTGACTTTCATCTCTCAGATTAACAGCTCTAACCTGTATTGCAGAAATGAATTGATCAAACATAAAAGAATAGGTAATTATGGTCATCTTTCATACTTGAGAGAGAGAATTTCAGGATTTGTCATGATAACTAGCAATCTTGGGAGTGAATAAGCGAGCCACTGCGGTGAGGTAATATGTAAAATCATTAACAGTAACTGTATTCAAGTAAATACTTAACAAGATAATGGGAAATATTTCGAAAGTTTTGGCAGCAACAAAAGATTTGCCATATAAAAGTGAAGTATTTCACCAATTTGATCATTACAAGATTACAATCTAACATCTCCATGTTCATAAAAACAAATGGCATAAAAATGGCATCTCTACTCACTGCAATCTGCTTCAGGGAAAACCATAGTGACATTTATTTTATTGATCGCCAAAGATGCAGCACACTCCATTCCTATGTAGCCACCACCGATGACAACGGCATTCCCACCAGTATAAGATTGCAACACTATTCCATTCTTAACAATAATCCTTCCATGGCAAATATGGCATCATCACCTCCACCTCTAACCCTAGCCCCTAGGTAAAGGATTTGTTATAAATTAGTTGTAGAATGAACAGCTTTCTTCCCTTAGGTTAGTTTAAATCACCTCAAACATTTTCAGAACTAAAGAATCAATTGAATTCAGTTTGTACCTCCAAAAGTATAGCAAGAAACTACGAAGCTAACATAACTAGACCTTCAAAACCCTAAAAATTTCTTGCACAACAACGTTACTGGTAATCAAAACTCAGACTAATTGCAGAATAATACGACGTTCTATAAATGCCCCTGATTGCCAATACCCTCATTAAGAGAAGTGTATTTCAAGTAACCACGTTAATTAAGAGAACCATAAAAGTGTGTTTCAAGTAACCATCAAGTCAGCTATCTGTACCTTGTAGTAAAGCAAGAATAACGTTCATTATATTAATACACCATAATACAAAACAATGTAAATATATATATGAGCCACATGCGTATCATATAAAAACGACTATTATTCAAGCCAAATTGTTCAACTTTAGGAATCCTTTAATATCGCAAGCTATTAGTATCCTACAGGAGGAAATCACCTGTACATATCTAACACAAAGGAAACGCAGGAAATTAATGTCGAAATAATCAACAAAACCGAATTTCCAATAGTTGGAATTTCAAAATGAAGCAACCTCAATCCATGAAAGCTTAACACCGAATACCCATTTGAGAAATAATCTCAATAGAGCTACTGGAAGAGATAATTGAACAAGGTGGGAACTTTTGTATTTTTCTCGTAGGTTCATCATAGATGTGATGGAAGTTTGGAATAGTAAAAAATATAGAAAAATAGTAAAGAAATAGACTAGAAAAGAAATAGACTAAATTTGCTTGTTTTATTGATATACTTAATAGCCTATAAATAAGCTTTACACCATAACAAATCATCTGAAAAGGTGCAGAAAAATAATAGATATAATTCAAACTAACAAATTGAAAATAGATGAGCGGATTTTGAAATTTATTCAACAACTAAAAACTCCTAACTAACTTTGAATCATTCTTTCCAACATTCTCCCTTGATTCAAAGTTGCAGAAAATTCAAACTCCATTGAGCACATCTCTTCAGATTTCTTATTTGTGAAGCACATCTTCTCACTGTACGACGCACTTCTCATCATCTTTCCATTGTTGAGCACTTCTCTCAATTAATTCAAAAAAAAGTTTCTTCTTCAGCCACTTCAACCAAATTTGCACGTTCTTCTCTTCTAAATCTGCAATTCTTTTGCAGATGATCAGATCTTTTGCAGTTATAGCATTGAGGCTTTCCTTTATGCCAACAATATTCCTCTTCATGACCAGACTTCTTGCAATGGTTACATTGAGGAATTTTCCCTTTTCCCTTTGTAACTTTAGCTAAATAAGCTCCTTCAACTATCAGTTCAATTCCCTCTTTTCTAATTGCTCTTCTTTGCTCCTGAGCCTGTAAGGCATTAATCAATTCTAGTAAAGTTATTTGACTAATATCTCTTGAATCTTCAAGAGATAAAATTTTAGACTCAAATCTTTCACGCAAACTGAGATATAAGCATTTTCTCTGAAAGATTTGAGTCTAAAATTTCATCTCTTGAAGATTCAAGAGATAGCAGTCAAATTACTTCACTAGAATTGATTAATGCTTTGCAGGCTCAGGAGCAAAGAAGAGCTACGAGAAAAGAGGGAATTAAACAAATAGTTGAAGGAGCTTATTTAGCTAAAGTTGTAAAGAGAAAAGGAAAAATTCCTCAGTGTAACAATTGCAAGAAGCCTGGTCAAGAAGAGGAATATTGTTGGCACAAAGGAAAGCCTCAATGTTATAACTGTAAAAGATTTGGTTATTTGCAAAAGAATTGAAGATTTAAAAAAGAAGAACATGCAAATTTGGTTGAAGTGGCTGAAGAAGAAACTTTTTTTTGAATTCGTTGAGAGAGGTGCTCAACAATGGAAAGATGATGAGAAATGCGTCATACAGTGATAAGATGTGCTTCACAAATAAGAAATCTGGAAAGATGTGCTCTATGGAGTTTGAATTTTTTGCAACTTTGAATTAAGGGAGAATGTTGGAAAGAATGATTCAAAGTTAGTTATGTTTTTTTAGTTGTTGAATAAATTTCAAAATCTACTCCTCTATTTTTAATTTGTTAGTTTAAATTATATCTATTATTTTTCTTCACCTTTTCAGATGATTTGTTGTGGTGTAAAGCCTATTTATAGGCTAGTTATTTTTCGTCTTGAGGTATGTCAATAAAACAAGCAAATTTAGTCTATTTCTTTTCTAGTCTATTTCTTTACTATTTTTTTTATATTTTTTACTGCTCCAAACTTTCATCTTGGTATCAAAGCTTTAGATCCTTGAGGGACTGTGCGATTGAGTGAGAAAATACAAAAATAAAGTTTCCATGGTTGCCAGCAATTCAACAATTATCTCACCCCCAAGTTTCAATGGTGAAAATTATCTAGTATGGAATTTTAAGATGAAAGCTCATTTAAAAGGTCTTAGCTTGTAGCAGTGGGTAGAAAATGAAAGGGAATTACCACCTCTGGGAAATAATCCAATACTCAATCGGATAAGGGCTCATGAAGAAAAAGAAGAAAAAGCTCCAAAAGCTTTATCTATAATTCATTCGGCTGTCTCAAAAGTAATTTTCACAAGAATAATGAATTGTGAAACATCTAAGGAAGCTTGGGATATGCTGAAAGAATTATATAAAGGCAATGAAAGAACAAGAAGGATGCAAATCTTAAATCTCAAAAGAGATTTTGGGACTTTAAGCCTGAAAGAAAAGGAGACTATACAAGAATATTCTGATCGGCTGATAAATGTGGTGAACAAAATTCAACTGATGGCAGAAGATTTACCTGATAGCAATATTGTAGAGAAAATGCTTATAAGTTTTCCTGAAAGATTTGAGTCTAAAATTTCATCTCTTGAAGATTCAAGAGATATCAGTCAAATTACTTTACCAGAATTGATTAATTCTTTGCAGGCTCAGGAGCAAAGAAGAGCTATGAGAAGAGAGGGAATTGAACAGATAGTTGAAGGAGCTTATTTAGCTAGAGTTGGGAAAAGGAAAAATTCCTCATTCTAACCATTGCAAGAAGCCTGGTCATGAAGAGGAATATTGTCGGCACAAAGGAAAACCTCAATGCTATAACTATAAAAGATATGGTCACTTGCAAAAGAATTGCAGACTTAAAAAAAGAACATGCAAATTTGGTTGAAGTGGCTGAAGAAGAAACTTTTTTTTAATTATTTGAGAGAAGTGCTCATCAATGGAAAGATGATGAGAAGTGCGTCATACAGCGAGGAGATGTGCTTCATAAATAAGAAATCTGGAGAGATGTGCTCCATGGAGTTTGAATTTTCTGCAACTTTGAATCAAGAAAAAATGTTAGAAAGAATGATTCAAAGTTAGTTAGGATTTTTTAGTTCTTGAATAAATTTCAAAATCTACTCCGCTATTTTCAATTTTTTAGTTTAAATTATATCTATTATTTTTATGCACCTTTTCAAATGATTTGTTGTGGTGTAAAGCCTATTTATAGGCTAGTTATTTTTCGTCTTGAGGTATGTCAATAAAACAAGCAAATTTAGTATATTTCTTTACTTTTTCTATATTTTTATTGTTCCAAACTTTCATTTTGGTATCAGAGCTTTAGATCCTTGAGGGACTGTGAGATTGAGTGAGAAAATACAAAAGTAAAGTTCCTATAACTGCCAGCAATTTAACTATCATCTCACCGCTAAGTTTCAATGGTGAAAATTATCTAGTATGAGTTGTCAAGATGAAAGCTCATTTAAAAGGTCTTAGCTTGTGGCAGTGGGTAGAAAATGAAAGGGAATTACCACCTCTGAAAAATAATTCAATACTCAATCAGATAAGGGCTCATGAAGAAGAAGAAGCAAAAGCTCCAAAAGCTTTATCTATCATTCATTCTGCTGTCTCAGAAGTAATTTTCAAAAGAATAATGACTTGTGGAACAGCTAAGGAAGCTTGCGATATGCTGAAAGAATTATATCAAGGAAATTAAAAAAACAAGAAGGATGCAAATCTTACTCAAAAGAGATTTTGGGATTTTGAGCATGAAAGAAAAGGAGACTATACAAGAATATTATGATCGGATGATAAATTTGGTGAATAAAATTCGACTGCTAGGAGAAGATTTACCTGATAGCAATATTGTAAAGAAAATGCTTATAAGTTTCTCTGAAAGATTTGAGTCTAAAATTTCATCTTTTGAAGATTCAAGAGATATCAGTCAAATTACTTGACCAGAATTGATTAATGCTTTGCAGGCTCAGGAGCAAAGAAGAGCTATGAGAAAAGAGAGAATTGAACCAATAGTTGAAGGAGCTTATTTAGCTAAAGTTGTAAAGGGAAAACGAAAAATTCCTCAGTGTAACCATTGCAAGAAGCCTGGTCATGAAGAGGAATATTGTTGGCACAAAGGAAAGCCTTAATGCTATAATTACAAAAGATTTGGTCATCAACAAAAGAATTGCAGATTTAAAAAAGAAGAATAAATTTGGTTGAAGTAGCTGAAGAAGAATTTTTTTTTTGAATTAACTGAGAGAAGTGCTCAACAATGGAAAGATGATGAGAAGTGCATCATATAGTGAAGAGATGTGCTTCACAAATTAGAAATCTGGAGAGATGTGCTCCATGGCGTTTGAATTTTCTGCAACTTTGAATCAAGGGAGAATGTTAGAAAGAATGATTCAAAGTTAGTTAGGATTTTTAGTTGTTGAATAATGGATGCATTTAGTTAGGATTTATACGCTAGTTATTTTTCATCTTAAGGTATGTCAATAAAACAAGCAAATTTAGTCTATTTCTTTACTATTTTTCTATATTTTTTACTGTTCCAAACTTCCATCAAAATACTAAAAAATCCTAACTAACTTTGAATCATTCTTTCTAACAATATGTAGAGAATAGAGACATAGAATTTTGGAAAAGAAAACTCTTGTCATATCATTTATGCTGTGTAGTTTATATACAAGATTTACAATGGAAATATTCTACGTAACAAACTACTGACAGACATGAAAAAAGAGAGGACGTAAGGGTGTCGTGTGTATTTACAAGCTGGAATAATGGATGCTTTATTTATTTATGAAACTTGGATTCTACAGCCCCTCCTCAAGTTGGAAGGTAAGTAATCCCAACTTGATGAGAATAGCAGAGAGTGTGTGCCTTGGGAGAGCTTTATTAAAGACATCTGCTAATTGATACTTGGAAGATAGGTGTGTTATTTGAATGAATCCATCACGAATAGCATTACAAACTAAATGGCAGTCAATGTCGAGGTGCTTAGTGCGTTTTTGAAATACTGGATTGGTGAAAATGTGAACAAAAGCCATATTGTCACACCGGAGAGGAATAGGAAGTGGAAAAATGACCTATAGGTCTTGGAGAATGAAGTTAAGCCATTTGATTTCATAGAAAGTACTGGCCATGCTCCTATATTTAGCTTCTGCCGATGATTTGCTCACCGTGGGCTATTTCGTGGTCTTCCACGAGATAAAGGATGAACCAAAGAATATGCAAAATCCAGTTAGAGACTTCCTTGTGAATTTGCAGCCTACCCAGTTAGCGTCTGAGAAAGCATGGAGTGAAATCATGACTGAATAGTTTAGGGCTTTTGGTATGGTCCCCGATAAGTACCGTAAAACATGTAATATAGCTTTCCAATGAGAATTATGGGGTGTAGTAGTGAATTGAGTAAGCTGTTGAGTGACGAAAGCGATATCAGGACGAGTGAAATTCAGATACATGAGTTGACCAACAACCCGTCTATATTTCTCAGGATCAATTAATAAGGGGCCATCATCAATATCAAGTTTGGTATTCTGAGCCATGGGAACGTCAGTAGGTTACAATTATGTCAATTCTATGTCAGCTAGGATGTCACGTATATACTTACGTTGAGATAATAACATCTCGTTTTATGATATAGCGATCTCTACTCCAACAAAATACTTAGCATTACCCATATCCTTAATTGTGAACGCACTGTTCAGGAATCGCTTAACATCACAGATCAATTCTTCAGAGGGACTTGTAATTAACACATCATCAACATAAATAACCAAAGCAACGAAGTTATCATTAGTACCTTTTGTGAAAAGACAGTGGTCTAATTCCTTTTGTGCGAAACCGAAATTCATTAGAGTTAAAGTGATCTCCTTGTTCCACTGCCTTCCTGCCTGTTTGAGGCCGTAAAATGATTTTTGTAATCGTAGAACCTCTCCTGGATGGGTTTTATTATACACTTATAGTGGAACGATGTAGATTTCTTCTTCGATGTGCCTTTGTAAATACGCGTTGTTGATGTCGTAGTGGTGAACAGGCCATGTGTTTGCTGCGGCTACTGCTAGTAAGGTTCGAATGGTTGTGATTTTGGCAACCGGTGACAATACGTTGAAGTAATCAACTCTGATGGTTTGGTTGAAACCTTTCATCACGAGAAGTGCTTTTCAACGATCAACTGAACCATCCAGTTTACGTTTTATTTTGTATACCCACTTCGTTGTCAAAGGTTTCTTCCCTGCAAGTAAAATAGCTAAAACCTAAATATCATTATTTTCCAGAGCTTTGATCTGCACCTGCATTGACTCAATCCATAATGGGTCATGTTTAGCAGTATCGTATGAAAACAGTTCATGGTCAGTGGATAGATTGGCTAAAAGGGTAGTGTGGTGGTTGGAGAATTTTATTTTGATTGTATCTTTGAACTGGTCTAATGTGGCAGAGGTAAAAGAAGTATTGGACAAGTTGGTGACATAATCGTTTAGGTAAGAAGGCTTTTTTCTTTGTCTGGTGCTGAATCGAGTTGGAAAAAGTGTTGGCTGAGTGTGGGTCGGTGGCAATGGTGGAGAGGAAGATGAAGATGAGGGGGATCCCTAATATGGAATTTCAGGTTTTGCTGTTGGATCTGGTATGCTTGGGTCGGGTAGGTTTGGGTGTAGTATAGCTGGACCTTGTGATGTTTTTGGGTTAAAAGGAGTGTGTGGGCTTTGAGGTTCAAAAATGGGCCTGTCCTCTTTTGGTGTTTCTGGTTTGTTGTAAGGGAATAAATGTTCATGAAAAATAACATCTCGACCAAAAATTATTTGTTGCGTATTAATGACAAGTAGTTTATAAGCCTTTCTATCGGTTGCGTATCCAAGTAGTAAACATTTTATGGCCCTGGGTTCTAATTTTTCTTTGTGGGGTTTTGTGTTTGTTGCATAACATAAACATCCAAAAGTCCTAAAATGATCGTAATTGGGTGGCTTAAGATATAATTTTTCATATGGTGTTGCCCAAGATAAAATTTTGGTTGGTAGGCGATTTATGATGTAAGTTGCGGTTAAAATAGCATCCCCCCAAAAATCTTTTGGTAAGTTGGCTTTAAACATAAGGGCTCGAGTTATTTGGAGTAGGTGTTTATGCTTACGTTCTACGATACCATTTTGTTGGGGTGTATAATTACATGTGTTTTAATGGATAATTCCCTTTGACTCAAATAATTGTTGGTTGGAAGTATTAACAAACGCAGTGCCATTATCTGTTCATATTTTTGTGATTTTTTTGGCTAAATTAAGTTTCGATCATTGAAATAAAAAGACTGATTGTATGGTGGACTTAGGCTTTGCTACTTAAAAGAAAATTCCAAGTAGCTCTACTGAATTCATCCACAATGGTTAAAAAATACGTGGATTCGTCAAGGGCTTTTGTTCCATACGAGCGCCAAAGGTCCATATGAATTAGCTCAAAAGGTCTGGTTGCTATTATAACATGTTTTCTGAATGGTTTTCGTGTTTGTTTTGCTAAGGGACATGTTTCACAAAAGAAGTCATCTGGTGGCTTAAGATGGCAAAAATGCAAATGTTCTAAGACCTTGGTGGATACGTGACTGAGTCGAAAATAATATAAAATAAAAGTATCAATAGCATTACAAACAAAATGTTCGTTGAGATAGAATTGCAAAGATGGACCTTTCTTCGAGTTTGGTGGTAGAAAGTGATGAGTTTAAGTTTGTAAATGCCCCTAATTTCTTCGCAACTTGCCACAATGGAGTTAGTCCTCGGGTCCTGCAACACAACCTTGTTTGATATAAATATAACAGCTAAGACATTTTCCTTAGCAATTTTGCAAATTGACAGGAGGTTGTGGTGGAAAGTAGGAAGGTACAAAACATCTTCTAAGTGAATTGAATCAGTTAATGCTACACTTCCTATTTGGGTGATGGATTTAAATGAGCCATCAGGTAACATTATAAAGAAAACATTAGGTGTAAGGTCAGTGTTTTTGAGTAAGCTTTGGTTGTGAGTCATGTGGGTGGATGCACCTGAATCCATTGTCCATGAAACACATTCATACTTAGAGCTAACATTATCATTATGGTTAGAATGCATACCTGCGTAGTTGTTAAGAGCTACATGATTGGCTTCATTAATACTTTTCCCTTGACTAGACGCATCAGCTCCTGAACCTGTCTGCTCAAAACATAGAATTGTGACTCTTGTTCGATACTTTCACCATTTGAACTCCTCTGTCCAGCTTCAATGGGACTCTCAGCTACTGCTCTAGCGTAGCTATTTCTTTATCTTGTGCATTTATACTTTAGTTCCTTCAACCATTCGGGTTCTCTATGGATCTTGAAACATATATCCACTGTATGTCCCTTCTCATGGCAGTGAGTACAATATTTATCCTCTTTCCTCCCATAACTTCTTTTTTTGTTCATCAAAAAAGCCTTTCTTGTCTCTATCTTTCTATTTCCGATAAGCTTCGCTATGAGAGCTGCATTCATCTGTCGTATCTCATTTGTAGAAAGTCCAGCGATATTCTCAACGGTAAGAATCATGTAATATGCTTTATTCACAATTGGCAGAGGATCATTCAACATTACTTGACTCACTACACTCCTGTATTCCTCTCTAAGCTCCATCAGAAATTGAACCAATTTAGTGTTATCTTCCACAACACTGTTAAATTTACCAACCTTACATGGACAACTCCTATAAGGCATAACACATCTTCAATCGTCCCAAAGTCGCTTTAGTTTTGTGAAATAGTTCGTCACAGACTCATTTCCCTGTCTTAGAATACTGCTTTCTTGCATTAATTGGTAGATTTGAGGTCTGTTGCTCTCACCATTCCTAGACCTCAACTCTTCCCATGGATCTTTAGCAGTGGTGACTACGAGAAACGATTTTGCTAGATCTTTAACCATAGAGTTTAAAAGCCACAAGATTACCATATTATCAGTTGTTCTCCATTTTTTTGTAGGGTTGGGTTGTTCTCTGGCTCCTTACAGCAGCCGTTTATGAAGCCGATTTTGTCTTTCGCTTTTAGAGCAATAATCATCGCTCTACTCCATGAGAGATAGTTCGTCTCATCCAGCAACGTCGTTACCAGTATAGCCCTTTGGTTTTATGAAGGAGAGATCTCGTACGATTCACTCTCATCGTTGTTTATATTGAGCTGTGTTTGGGATGTGCTCAAATTTCCCTCACGTTCGTTGGTCATTGTATATCAAAAGCCTATAGCTCTGATACCATGTAGAGAATAGAGAAAAATAATTTTGGAAGGGAAAACTCTTGTCATATCATTTGTGCTGTGTAGCTTATATACAAGATTTACAATGGAAATATTCTACGTAACAAACTTTCTAACAAACTACTGACAGACTTTCTAACAAACTACTAACATATGTGAAAAGAGAGAGAGGACGTAAGGGTGTTGTGTGTATTTACAAGCTGAAATAATGGATGCTTTATTTATTTATGAAACTTAGATTCTATAAGAGATGATACACAGTTCACCAGGGGAGATCCCTTTCTTCGTGAATTCAAGAGCTTCATATCCAGCTACTACTCCTCCAACAAGAATAACATATACAAATGCTCTTCCCATCTTTGTCTTTCTCTATACCCTCTCCGAAAGTTGGTTATTTTTCAATGTTCTATTCTGGGGATGATTTTGTCCCCAGAAAGACGATTACAAAGAACTGGTTACTTTGTTTTGAATGTATTCCATTTCCAAGCCTTACAGTGCACGACGTGAAACCATAGTTTTACAATAGTACCCTCCATAGACAGACAATTACAAAGAGCTGGTTACTTCGTTATGAAATTATTCTATTTCTAAGCGTCGCAGGGTATTTAGTTCCTTACTCGAATAGATAATAAGTAAAATAATGATTCTTTAAGAATCGAGTGGACGTAAAAAGGAATGAAATGACTATTATTTAGTTTAATTTATTTTTAATAATTTGCTAATATAATGTCAATATTTAATTTGAAAATATAAATTTAAAATGATAAAGAAATAATTAAAAAAGATTAAAATATTTAAGTAGTTCTTGCTAATTATATTATTATTATTATTGAAATAATTAAATCGTTAATCAATTCGCAGACTATCCACAAATTTTTCTACGCGCAAGTGAATAACAAATCACA
>JAOQMQ010135621.1:0-11294 GCA_027563845.1 Erythroxylum subrotundum
TATTGGTTGAGGATGAATTTCCAATTTGAGAAATTGAAGTGCTTAGTATGAGATTGAATAAGATGAATAAGAATGAAGGGAAAAAAAAATTATACCGATTTGGATTAGATTAGACCGAGTAGTCTTAGGGTTTCCAACACGCTTTTCTAAAGTTTTTGTTCGTGGATGTCAGAAATTTTGCTTCAGTTCAATTTGAATTCGTTTTTCTTCCGATTCTTTGGTTACCGAATTCCTTCTGTTTCCGTTGTTTTTCGGTTGGGGTCCGGTTCTGAAATCAGGTCCCAACAATGACATATTCTCATAGATCTTTCAACTCCAAAACTGGTTTAACACTATCTCTTAGCATTTTAGTCAAAAATCACTATGTACGGCACACTAGATCTCCTCACACATTTCCAGCAAACATCACTGTTCTAACTCATTTGGCAGTGAACTAATGATACATGCTGCATTTCATGCAAAACTATGTAAGCATAGCAAGCTTACTTGTTTGAAGCTTCAAAATCCTCAACCATCATAAAGCCCTAGCTCTCATGCAATCCACATACTCCATCTTGAAAGCGGATGGAAAGGTTCGGTCTTTCTTGGGATAGAAGAAAGAAATATCCAAGGGGTATGAGGACAAACAGAGAAAATAAGGTTTAACCTTTTGTGGATATTTCCAGAAAAACTCTGGGTTGGAGGAGCTTTGAAGAAAGAAGTTTCGAAAAAAAGATAAAGACAAGGACATCAACTTGTCATTTCAAGGAAATAAATATCTTTAATTAGGACACCTGTCCAATTCTTATCCACTTATCATCTTCTCTTTAGTAGAACCCTCTTAAGTATAGTTTATACTTAAGTTTATGACTTAATAAAACCACTAAAATCACAAGTCATAACCCTTTCTCAATTTTAGATTTTTCCTATAACACCCTTTCGGGTCTACTGATTACATTTAATTTGGTTTAGAGATTCAAAAGATACATTTCAAACATTTTTGGACTGCTCTTGTCCATAACAGTATACGATACACAACTTCCATAAAAAATTTAAACATCTTAAAGACTCAATTAGATGCCACTTTCTTTATACCCTTTTATAGCTCCATGTCTCTAGTATACCACAAATCAGAAATCATCTTATTTGGAGGTCTACCACTCCAGAAATCATCAAAATACCGAAGTATTTAAGAACACACTCACTGTACACATCCCACGTTTTTCACTCCATCTTTCTCACTTCATTTTAGAAGGCTAAGATTTTTAGTAGAGATGTAGAGCAACGTCTTACGAATACAATGGTTCAAGAATCAGGTCATTTGGGGGTCTAGAGAGGAAGTTATGACCAACAGAATCAAACATGTTTTTTTCCTTAATCGTCTTACTTTGCTTCGTCTTACTTTTGCTTCGTCTTACTTCTGTATCGTCTTATTTTCGCTTCGTCTTACTTTCGCTTCGTCTCACTTTTATATCGTCTTACTTCTCTTTCGTCTTACTTTGACCTTCACTTCTTCTTAGTTTGACCTTCGCTTCGTCTTAGTTTCCGTTCGTCTTACTTCGCTTCGTCTTACTTTTCATTCGTCTTAGATGAACAGTAACTACGACGATGGGATGAACAGCAACTTCGTCTTACTTTTCCTTTCGTCTTAGTTTTTCCTTCCGTCTTAAAACTTCGTCTTACTTTTCCTTTCATCTCAGTTTTTCCTTCCGTCTTAAAACTTCGTCTTACTTTTCCTTTCGTCTTAGTTTTTCGTTCCGTCTTAAAACTTCGTCTTATTTTTCCTTTTGTCTTAGTTTCCATTCGTCTTAGATGAACAGTAACTAAGACGATCCTTTCGTCTCACTTTTGCTTCGTCTTACGTAAATAGTAACTAAGACGATCCTTTCGTCTTACTTTTTTTCGTCTTAGTTTTTCCTTCCGTTTTAAAACTTCATCTTACTTTTCCTATTAAAATTCAAAAACGAATTTTAGATTCATACACCAATGTACTGCACCCAGTTCTCAACTTCATTAACTTATGAGACTCTTAGGGACAGAATTGAAATTCGATGCCTTCATACAAAATGTAGTCATATATCTCTAGTTTAATCCAAATCAAGAATCATCTCGTTTGGATAACTAGAGAAAACGTTGTGGCTAACAAACCGAAGCACACTGAGTGAACATTTTCCAGATCACTACCACAACTCATACCAAGATCACTCTTTCAACTCCCTCTACTTCGCATTTTCAATAAAATCACATTTAATAACAATTTTACCCGAAAGTTGTCAATGAATGCATGTACCACTTTTTATGTGCAAACAATCAATATTTATGTGCATATATGCTAACATGATGCGTGAGCAAGAAAATGCATTCCCTTCATCTCTCTTTGAGCTCCCATGTACTGAAATTTCGGGTTCTCACCCTTAATATGGGGACGGGATGTTACATTCAATTACTTCTAAAGCTTATAGAGTTTATAATCTTGTTTCTAAATCTGTTGAAGAGTCTATGCATGTAAAATTTGATGATTACTCTCATATAGATAGAAGAGACAATTTTGATGATGAAACTCTATCTACTCCTTTAGTTAATAACCTAGACGATTCACCACTAGTCGATCCATCTGATAAGATAGAAGATATTTCTGAAAATTTTAGTTTAAGAAAAGGCTGGAAATATAAATCTTCTCACCCAGAAAACTTGATTATAGGAGAAACATTAGAAGGAGTGAGAACTAGATCTAAATTTAGAAGAGAGGTAAATGTAGCATTTGTTTCTAAATTAGAACCTAAGAAAATTGTTGAAGCTCTTCAAGACGAAGCTTGGATTTTAGCTATGCAAGAGGAGTTAAAACAATTTTCAAGCAATAAAGTTTGGTCTCTAGTTCCTAAACCATCCAATAAATCTATTATAGGAACCAGATGGGTATTCAAAAATAAACTTGACGAATCAGGAAAAGTAAACCATAACAAAGCTAGATTAGTAGCTCAAGGCTATAATCAACAAGAAGGAATAGACTATAATGAAACCTATGCTCCTGTAGCTAGACTAAAAGCTATTAGGATTTTTCTTGCGTATGTTGCTTTTCATAATACAAATCTATTTCAAATGGATGTGAAAAGTACCTTTTTGAATGGTTTTATAGATGAAGAAGTTTATGTAAAACAACCCCCAAGTTTTGAAGACATTGATAAACCAGATTATGTCTATAAACTTCATAAAGCTTTGTATGGATTAAAACAGGTACCTCGTGCTTGGTATGATCGTCTGAGTTCGTTTTTGATTAAAATGACTTTATTAAAGGTCAAGTAGATAAAACAATATTTAGGCAAAATATTAAAGATGATTTTATTGTTGTACAAATATATGTAGACGATATCATCTTTGGTGTAACTTCTAAAAAATTATGTTCAAAATTTGAGAATCTTATGAAAATTGAGTTTGAGATGAGTATGATGGGTGAATTAAAGTTCTTTCTTAGTTTACAAATTAAACAAACTGAAGAAAAGATTTTTGTTCATCAACAAAAGTATTTCAAAGAACTTTTAGTCAAATATAAAATGGAGAATGTTAAACCAATGTCAACTCCTATGCATCTTTCAATTGTCTTATCTAAGGACAAAGTTAGTAAGAAGATTGATCAAACTCTTTTTAGAGGAATTATTGGTTCTTCTCTTTACCTAACTGCAAGTAGAACTGATATATTGTTTTGCGTTTGTTTGTGTGCAAGATTTCAAGCAGATCATAAAGAATCTCATTATATTGCTGTCAAAAGAATATTGAGATACTTGGCAGGTTCTACTGATCTTTGCTTAATGTATGAGAAAGGTAAAGATTTCAGGTTAATTGGCTACTGTGATGCTGATTATGCTGGAGATAGGATTGATAGAAAGAGTACAAGTGGAGGTTGTCACTTTCTTGGTCATAATCCAATTTCTTGGTCAAGCAAGAGACAAAGTTCAATTGCTCTATCTACTGCAGAAGTTAAATACATGTCAGATGCAAGTTGTTGATCACAGATATTATGGATTATGTATCAGTTAAAGGATTATTCTATCCAAGAAGATCATATTCCAATCTTCTGTGACAACACATGTACTATTAATCTCTCAAAGAATCCAATACAACACTCAAGGGCAAAGTATATTGAAGTTAGACATCATTTTATAAGAGACTATGTACAGAGAGGGATCATCAATCTACAATTTGTTGAGACAAATCAACAATAGGCAGATATCTTCACCAATCCCTTAAGTGAAGACAAATTCAAGGAAATCAGACGAAACCTGAATATAGTGATGTTAAATGACCATTCGTCTAAAACTTCGTGATTTAGACGATTCGTTCAGAAGAAGGTAAAAAGTCGTAAGTTTTCAGGTTAAATAGTAACGGTAATTTTCACTCGGTAGTTTCAATTTCATGATTACAGGAGGATCAGTTAAAAATGTTACAAACGGTAACTTTTCAAGAGTGTATACAAAAAAAATCATCTCAAAATTCTGCAACACCTTACACTCTAGAATTTTCTTGAAAAAAATTCGAAACCGACTTGTTCAAAGTGCTCTCAACAAAGACGATCCAACCCTCTGTTCTAAACTTCAAATTCTTCTCATTTCATGTCTTTCTCCCATTTTTTTATATATATACTAACCTCACTTCTTTAAGTGAAATACATTTCTGTGTTTAGTGTTTATTTTTTACAGATTAAAAAAATGTTGAAATCTCTTGTCTATGGAAGACTCGTCGATTTCACTTCCTTGAAGAATAATCGGATGAATATCGAACTTGAGATTGAAGCAGTTGGTTGGAAGAATTTCTTCAACATTCGTGAGATGGTGTATCTGAATGAAACATATGAGTTCTGGAAGAATGCGAAGGTGGTAAACAACACTTTGGTATCGATGGTAGATGGGTTGTCGATAATAATCAGACAAGATTCTATTATGAAGGCAATTGGGTGTCCAAATGAAGGAGCAGAATTGTTCAACAATATAGATTGGATCGCTCAAAGTCATATAGACAAAGCCAACATCCATAAAAAAAACTCTATGAATCTAGTAATCCAAGAGTCAAGAAGTTTTCAACTCTCATTCCGAAGGCTAGGGTTCTTAATTTAATTCTTCTCTATTTTATTCTACCAAGAGCAGGATAAAAGGACTTGGTGACAATAAATGATGAACATTGTCTGTTTCATCTACTCACTCACCAACATGTTAATCTTCCGTTCTTGATTATGAAGTACATGATAAAGGCTAGGGAGGGTTATCATCTGAAGAGTAGTTCTTTACCTTACGGTATGCTGTTAACAAGATTCTTCAAAAATTCTGGAAACCTAATTGATAGAGGCAATAGAGTAAAGATGAATGTTAAGAGTGTTATCAATGCCTCTAATATTCACAAAATGGTAATCAAGACTGAAGTCGAAGCGGATGTAAATTTTATACCGAAAGCACAGTCTCATGGGGAGTTTTCAGTAAGACGAAGCAAGAAAGAAAATGTTCCATCAGAAATACAAGCAAAACCTCGATCATCTGAAAGAATATCATCAGAGGAAAAGGTTGAACAATCGTCTAATGTGCTGATACAAGCCAAGACGTTTCTAAAAAAGAAGGAAAGCAAGGTTCAACAACCAACTCATCAAGTGTGATATGTGTTTAATTGTTTATATATTTAATCATTTATACTTAGCGATTATTGACATAAAAATGCTTAAGGTACTCACTTTAATTCATATATCATTTTAGGTGCAAATTGGAAGCAAATAAATTAAAGTGAGTCGAAAGTACTGCATTTGAGTTATTTTCTCAAGATCAATTTTTACTTGTCGTCATGAAGCAAAAAGAAAAAAATTAAAAGACAAGAAAAATGGAACACAAAGAAGAAGAAAAATTTGAAAGAAAGTAGCTGGAAAATTAGCCAAAAAAACGACAGTACCATATGCAGAAAACGCAAGACAGCAGGCAAGAAGGCATGCATAAAACACATGCGTTTCACGCATGCGTTGGCGTTAGACACAAGTAGGTGACAGTGAGAGAAACGGCAGCGCACAGGGAAACAAACAGAGCAAATTAAATGGGCAGAAGGCAATACGCTACAGGGGACCTAGGCTTGTGCTGCGTGAACTAGAAAGAAGGGCGCAAAGGGATTTAAGGAGGCAGCTCATTAAATTGTCCCATAAAAAATCAACAGTGGAATAAACACACAACAAGCCACAGAAACGGAGGCATTTCATGCCTGATTTGAGCACAACGTTTTGAGTAAAACGCAGACAACGTCTACGTTCAACGCAGACATTGTGTGTCTTACTCAAAACGTAGATGTTGTGCGTCTAAACAAGGAATAGTACAAGGGGAATAGGGGCAGCAAATTAAATGAAGACAATAGCTGGGTGAGGCGCGGGCGTAGAGAGCGGACGCTACAGGGGAACGGCTAGCTTACTGCTAAAGGGAGCTGGCGATACATAGGCGTAGAGACTACAGCGCATAATGAGAAGCAGTGGACAAATTTAAGGTTTATTCGTCAAATCGATGAACAGTGGAGTGAAGCTTTGGGCAGCGAAGTGTTAATTAGGGATTTTTGGCTAGGGACATTAGATGGGGGCTGAAGTATTTTTTCGGAAAAGATTAATGAAAGGCTAAACGTCCTGACACCGGTTCGGAGGTAATATCGACGCCGACGACCCAAGTTAAGTATTTTTTTAATTATTTTGTTGTTTCTTTCTATCATTAGGAATTGATTGTGTTATCCTATTTTAATTAATTTGGGTATTGTTTATGGATAATCGAATTTTTGTTATTGTTCAGTTATTTGTGTATGAACCCGTTGGGTATTATGAATTGATGATTTTAATGCGTTCATTGAATTGTTAATTTTAAACTCATTGCTAGAATTTCAATATAATCCGTAATTGTTATATTGAAATTCACATGTAGCGACTAATGATTCGTATTCATTAGGGATAACATGACCCAGGTTAAATGACGCATCGTATGTGGTTGTTGCCTTGATTAATCGGTTTTTCTAATTCGTAATGTTACTGCCTAATTAAATCTAGAGACTGTATCCTAGGTTGTTCGGTGGTTAGGTTTAATTAACGATTGTCTCTTGGTTAAACAAAACCTAAGGGAAAACTCGAGTTAATTATTAACCCACGATTAATAATTGCTAGGAGAGGTCAAAGAACAACAAATTAATGAAATATGCTTAGTTATAGTGTAGGCCGAGATTGAACCAAAGAACCGGGTCCCAACCGAATTTTCCACATTTATCATTTTATTGCATGTTTTCTTTATTTTTTTTATTAGCTAGTTTCATTTTATTTTCTTCTTTGAAAAATCCAAAACCACCCTTAAACCTAAAAATTGATTAATTTCATTTCATAGACTTTACACGCACTCTCTGTGGGATCGACTTAGGCTCACCACTGCTATAGTAGTAGTCTAGTTATTTTATTTTGACTAGCATAATGATGCACGGTCAAATTTTGGCGTCGTCACCGGGGAGTGCGGTGTTTTAGTTTTGTTTGTGATTTAATTGGTGTTTTGTATATATTTGTTCGTGATTAATTTCTTTTCCGTTATTTGGTGATCTTTTCATTTTTTATTTTTTGTTTTTTTTAATTGATATGGACGGAAGTAATTTATTTTATAATTCATATTCTCACTCCTATAACAATGTTTGGACTGATCAACCTAACTTTTGTTATGGATGGGATAATCATCAGAATTACTTTCATGATAGTTTACAGGGCGCACAACAATTCTTGTACAGACCAGAAGCTTCCTATCACAACTCCGATCCATCTCTAGAAGAGTTGATGTTGCAATTGCAGGAGAATACTTTACAATTCTAGAAGGATGGAGGGCAATTTCCAACAAATACATGTTCTAGCGCCCAAGATCCGGAGAGGCAACATAATTCAATTGCTTCTTTAGAAGAACTTGTCAATAATATGGCTGCTAACAATTTACAGTTTTTGCAGGATATGCAGTAGGAAATGTAAGAATTCTGACAAGAAACATAAGCAAGCCAATAGAGGATGGAGACCTAATGGGTCAGATGACAATAAGCCTTGATCGCCTAAAATCGTAATGAGAAGAGGCGCGGCAGTATCAACCCAAGGTGTACCCAATTGAAGTCTATGCAGAAACTATACAAAGTGATGAGGATCTTGATAATTTTGAAATCAACCCTCAACGAATTGTTTGTGTCGAAGAAGTGGAGAAGAAGCTCAAAGCTGCGAAGGACATATCTTTTAGCTCGGAGGTAAGTACTGAGTCCATAATTATTTTTGAAACTAACTCTTTACCTTTATATAACATATTGGACGAGTTAAATGATAAAGAAAAAGGTGAAGAGATGTTCGAAATATTTCTGGAGTGTATATACTCAGTCAAGATTGAGAAGCTCAGGATAGGGAAGACGCTGAAGGAGGATGATGATCAACTAAGGCCCTATCCGGAACTACCTCGCGTGGAAGTGGCGCTAACTGTAATACCCGAAGATCACAATTTTGTCACGTGAGGAAAAGAAGGAGTTGAGCCAGCGACCCTAATCAAAGACGCTTCTTCGGAGGCAACCCAAAGGAAGTAAATTTCTTTTCCTTTACATTTTCGCATTACTTTTTATATGCATGTGTGTTTTTGAATTTGTTTGTTTTACTTGTTTTTAAGTTTTCAATCAAATGAGAGAAAAAATAAAACAAATGAAACAAACATTTTCTCATTTTCTATTACTTCTAGGATTATATAATCATGATTAGAGTATGGATTGACTAGATAATTTCATAGCAATTTTTGAATGTACTTTTGCTCTTGTGATTGGTCAATATGCATTATCTTTAGAAGAGTAGTGACTAATGGTAGATAAAGCCGGTGAGATTTTGAGCCTTATTTGACAGACACATCTATATCAGTCTCATTGCCTTTTGATAATGTGTGACCTTCATGACATATACGTCCCGATTTTGCATTGATTTTTTATTCGAGACCACATTTTTATCACATGCATTAACATGGATATAATTAGGCATTTTTTTTGTTTTTCATAAACTGCGTTAACCAAATGACCTACCCTATTGACATGATTTTTCCCTTGTTAATCCCCTTTGAGCTTTAGCCTTTCTTTTTGTATAAACCACATTTTATGCTTTTAAACTTAACCAAATGTCCTGCCCAAGTCATAAGGCTAGTGAAACATTTGTGACTGTTGAGTTTGTGGATATACAAAATTCTAAGTGTGGGGGTGTACATGTGTGAGGGTTGATTATAATGTTGGAATGTTATTTTATGTCTTATGATTGAAATTCCCATGTTGATGAAGTTTATTTTAATTTTTACAAGAAAAAAAGAAAAAAAAGGAAAAGAAAAGAAAATGGAAAAGAAAGAAAAAAAAGAAAAAAAGAAAGAAAAGAAAGAGAAACATTTTATTAAAATAAATGTATCAAGGAAGAATTGCATATGTGTTGAAAAGTTGTTTATGGTTTATGCATCTTCCTAGAGTTGAAATGGATGTGTTATTTGAATATGTTGAATTTGAGGTGGATGTTGGCTTGGAAGGTTTACTCTTGTGATTTCATTGGCATAAATTGTATGAGTGATCCATTCGGATTAGTATCCGCTTCATGTGGTTTTTGTATGAGAGCTGAATGAGGTTGTGAAATGTCAATGTTGCATTCGTCATAACTGATGGTACCCAGTTTTTGATTAGTGTTACTTTTGTTTCACTAGCTTTGATGGCTTTCATACTACTTAATCCAAATATATCTCACCTCACCTTGGCCCACAATACAACCCTAAAAAGTCCTTTGATTCGTGATTTTGCATGTGAACATTAGTGGTGGAGAAATGAAATGATATGCAAAGTTATGGATTGTCATGATCATAAATGGTGTTGAGTGTACCCATGGATATATTTTAATTAAACATTTTTCCGAGTCTACCATTAGATTGCTCAGTTTTTGAAGATGATGAATGTTGATTGATTATGAGTAAAAGCTTGAAATGTTGATTTCTTGCTATGATTTTTTAAAGTCACTCATCTTTAGTTATAATTATATTGTCTGGAAAATATGGGAATTGAGTAAATGCTTCGGGTCTTTGAGCTTAATTTGGATGTTTTACCCGAGGACGGACAAAAGCTAAGTGTGGGGGAAATTGATATGTGTTTAATTTTTGATATATTTAATCATTTATACTTAGCGATTATTGACATAAAAATGCTTAAGGTACTCACTTTAATTCATATATGATTTTATGTGCAAATTGAAAGAAAATAAATTAAAGTGAGTCGAAAGTATTACACTTGAGTTATTTTCTGAAGATCAATTTTTACTTGTCTTCGTAAAGCAAGAAGAAAAAAATTAAAAGACAAGAAAAATAGAACACAAAGAAGAAGAAAAATTTGAAAGCAAGTAGCTAGAAAATTAGCCAAAAAAACGACATGTCATATGCAGAAAACGCAAGACAACAGGCAAGAAGGCATGCTTGAAACGCATGCGTTGGCGTTAGACACAAGCAGGCGACAGTGAGAGAAACAGCGTCGCACAGGGAAACAAACAAAGCAAATTAAATGGGCAGAAGGAAATACGCTACAGGGGACCTAGGTGTGCGTTGCGTGAACTAAGGAGAAGGGTGCAGAGGGATTTAAGGAGGAAACTCATTAAATTGTCCCATAAAAAATCAACAATGGAATAAACACACGACAAGCCACAAAAACAGAGGCGTTTCACACCAGATTTGAGCACAACGTTTTGAGTAAAACGTAGACGTTGTGCGTCTTACTCAAAACGTACAAGACAAGGAACAGTACAGGGGGAATGGGGGCAGCAAATTAAATGAAGACAGTAGCTGGGTGAGGCGCGGGTGCAGAGAGCGGACGCTACAGGGGCACAGCGCTGGCTTGCGGCTTGCGGCTTGCGGCTTGCGGCTGAAGAGAGCTGGCGAAGCGCAGGCGTAGAGATTACAGCGCATAAGGAGAAGCAGTGGACAGATTTAAGGTTTATTCGTCAAATCGATGAACAGTGGAGTGAAGTTTTGGGCAGCCAAGAGTTAACTAGGGATTTTTGGCTAGGGACATTAGATGGGGCTGAAATATTTTTTTGGAAAAGATTCATGAAACGCTAAACGTCCTGACACCAGTTCAGAGGTAATATCGACGCCGACGACATAGGTTAAGTATTTTTTAATTATTTTGTTGCTTCTTTCTCTTATTAGGAATTGATTGTGCTATCCTATTTTAATTAATTTCGGTATTGTGTATGGATAATCGGATTTTCGTTATTGTTCGGTTATTTGTGTATGAACCCGTTGGGTATTGTGAATTGA
>JAOQMQ010135687.1:0-11288 GCA_027563845.1 Erythroxylum subrotundum
GGAATCAATATCAAATTGTGACAATTTACTGACAATTTGCAAATTACAAACGCTCGTTATAAGGAACCAATTTAAGCGCAAAAAATCATCAATTAGGAGTCAACGAGTGCATAAAAAAATATGAAAATGCAGGTAATTTATAATGTAAACTTGGCTCAATCATAGGCTGATGATTTCAACAATTGGTTGTACAATGTCTATTTAAACCCAAGGAGTGTTGTGAATGACAATCACCTTATTGTTTAAGGTGGAAGGATTAGTGAATGATCATTATCAAAAACTATATCTTGAAATGGATTCCTCCTACTAATCAAGTCATTCCTTAATTTCAAAATTCTAGTGTGATGTGATGAACAATATAACCTTATCTTTTGTACCTTTTGGCATATCTAATGAAATACTCGCTTATGGTCTTTAGGTCTAATTTGTGGAATATAAATTCTTATTTCAAACAGACATCCACAAGCGTGTCTATGTCGCAAACTTGGTTTTCAACCTTTAAATAACTCAAATGATGTCTTTGGAATAGCCTTAGTTAATACCTAGTTTAATATTTACACTATAGTTTTAAAAGCTTCAGTCTATAAGGACTTGGGAAGTATGGAGCTAATCAACATGCTCTATACTATGTCCAATAATGTTTGGTTTCTTCTATCTGTCACCCCATTCTGGCTTAGAGATCTAGGGATAGTGTACTAAGGTACTATCTATTTTCTTAAAGATATCTCACAAATAGATCAAGTATTTTTCCTCCTTTAGTATATCTACCATAATATTTCCCACCTCTATTAAACCCCATGATCTTAATTTTCTTACCACTTTGTTTCTTTACTTCAGCTTTGAATATTTTGAAAGCATCTAGTGCTTTATTCTTTTTATAAAGCAATTAGAGATACATATATAAGTAATCATCTATAAATAAGATGAAGTATTTTTGATCATTCGAGCCATATCTAGACTATAAATATCTGTATGTATGATCTTTAATATGTTTGAACTTCTCTTGGCAACTTTCTTTGATTTGTTAGTTTATTTTTCCTTTATACAGCCTATACAAGTTTCACAATCAATAAAATCCAAAGTACTAAGTACTCTGTCGTTCACCAATCTTTTAATCCTTTCTATGGAGATATGTCCTAATCTCTAATTTCATAAAATAGAGGAATTTTCATTCATAACACATTGTTCATTCCAATATGAACATGTGTTGCATTGTAACAATCTTATAAATTAAAACAAAAAACATCATTAAATAATGTACCGTTCCCAACAAATTCAAATTCATAATCTAACTTTAAAGATTCATCTGAAAAATGAAAGGAATATTTATAAGGTACAAGTCTTGAAACTGAAATCAATTTCCCAGAGAAATTGGGAATATAAAATGTCTTTTCTAATTTTAAAGCAAAACTAGTGCATAAAAATAAATTGCAATCCCCAATAATCTCTTCACATTAACGCATACTGCTCATTTCCCACTAACTTCCTTAGGGTTTTCAAATCTTACACTTATTTATGATATGGATTCTATAACCATAATTAATCCACCATATGTCATGACAGACTTCAGCCTAACTTAGATTCAAAGTAAACTAGTGAGATTAGATTACCTTTCTTTTCAAGTCATTCCTTATATTTGACACAATCCTTTTTCATGAATCTTTTTCTCTTGCAAAAAATACCACTTGGATTCCTTCTTAATGCTAACTTGGGCAAGTATTTGACCTTTTTCCTTTGAGTTGACGTGAATTTTTCTTCTTTCCTTGAACAACCACATGTGCCCTTTACGAACTTTCTCCCTGTTCCATCAATAATCTCCCTTCCTCTTGAACACATATGGCCATTAATTCATTTGTTGATCACTTATCCTTGTGTGTATTATAAGAGATTTTAAAGGGTCTATATAGTGGTGGAAGGGCATGCATGAGGAAAGAATTAGACATCTCAAGCTTGAGTTTCTTTAACTGAGCCACAATGTCCCTTATCTTTATGATGTTCTCACACAAACCTAGGATACCATTGAGCCTTGTGGATGAAACTTCATAATTAGGGTGTTGGCAAGTGCTTTGTCTGACGTTTTGAATTACTCATCAATAGCCTTTAGTAGAGCACAGACATTGTCAATTGTTCTACAGAACCATGAATGCTAAAATATTTTTTTTAATGAAAATCACATCTAAGTGATTAGATTTTTGCCAACATTTATAAAGAGAAATTTCAGTTGTAGTGTTGGCCTCAGTTATCTTAGGTGGTTCATCCTTCAGGATAGCATAATCAATGTCCATTTACCCCAAATGAAAAAGAATTCTCTATTTTCAAATCTTATAGTTTTCACCCCCTAAATTTGGGAATTTCATAACTTGTATTGGAGAAACTAATAATTTGAATAGCTACATAATTTAATCATACATGCTACATGTTAATAAATTGAGGCTAATAAACTATATATATGTTTTACCAATGTAAACCATATCTTAAAAGACATAAATCAAATAACATAAAAGTTACCCATGAGCTATTTTTTTTTATAATATTAGACGAGGTTTGGAATGAAGTAAAAAGTTCCTTTAGAGAGGAAGGAATCGTGCTTAAAGGAGTCAAATGAGGGAATTCTAAGGTAAGGAACTAGGATATGTCTAAAAAGGGAAAGAAAAAATTTATACATTAGGGGTTCAAAAAACAATTCCTTAAAAAAATGAAGTCTAGAAAAGACAAAAGGTTCAAAGAGCTCGTAAGGAAGAGGTCAAGTAGAGACAAATAAAAAAAAGAACAAGAAGAAGAAGGAATCAAAAGACTAGAGAAGGGGAAAAGGCTTAGTCAAACCAAATAAAAATCAGCTAAAGGAAAAAAAACAAGGTAAAGAAAATGAGGAGAAAAAAATATCTTTTTAAACATATTAATATCTTTCTTTAAATTTAGTTAAAGTAACTATATTATTATTTTATTCACCTTAATTTTTTATATCTATGTCCTATTTTGTTTTATAGATAAAATTTTGCTTTTTAACAATCAACTTGCAATTTATATTACATTATAAACATTTGTAAAGAATTTGTAAAGTTTTTCTTTAGAAATTACTAATAATTTCATTTAATGGGATAATGTATATAGGTTGAAATCCAAATTTAATAGCCAAAATGACAACACTTAATGAAAGACAATGTGATACATTAACCAAACTTTGTGTTTTCCTAATAGGTTTAAGGAACCCAACTGAGTTATTCACATATACTCAAATCCCCAAATTTAAGGATTGGAAGATTTAACGCCTCCAAAGATGGAAGTCACCAGGGGATGCAAGGTAAGATTGTAGAATAAGTCCTCAGGCAACTCGACCAAGCTCACATCAAAAGGTTGAATAGGTTATATATAGAACTTCTAAAAAGGAGGATGGAGGGGAACTCCAAGGCTAGACTACGCACAATTGCATTAGTCATCTCAACAACCCCGAAAGGTACTTTCTTCCATAGTTTATATGTTAATCAATCTTCCCTTCTATGTGAATGCATACAATAGTATTAAAACCATAAGGTAACTAGATTAGGGCAACAAGTTACATCTCTTAGGATACTGAGGAGCTTCTCCCTAATTCCAGAAATTAAGGAGGACAATACTTCATCTCTGGAACATGAGATATTCTAAAAGCATCTTAGGTTCCTTTCTCGCCAGATCTCCTTTACTAAAGAGTCAATAGAGAGGATGCAAAATTGCTATTTGTGATCAAGAGTATTGTTCAAAGTCAATAGCTAACTTATAGTGTCTATGAAGATATTTCCTGCATTAGAAGCCAGACACAATTTCTATATTCTCTCTTATATAAATTGCAAGAAAGGATATAGCAAGAACGAGTAGTTTCTTGATTTTTCCTCCCTTTCACAAAGGACACAAGTAGAGTTGATAGGGATGAAGTGCATTCTATCTAATGTGTTCAATTTATTCATAATAGCTAGCTATAAAGAAAGGAGTGACTAGACATAAGTGACGTAACACATTATAAGGTACTAAACAAACCTTGGGATATCCTAATTCTACCATTCCTTGAATTTTGAGATACTAAATTTGCTAGGGGTAGATTGAGACAATGGAATGTATATTGCCTCACAAGTCCGATTGGTAGTTGAGAGTAAGATGTTGCAATTATGTGGGAATAAATCATTGGCCCTCTATGATAATTAAACTGACTTTAGAGTTGGTAGAAAGTCCATTCCATTCCATGAGCAGAAAACTTGTGGAATTCCAATATGGGGCCTAAACTTGTCCAGTTATCATGCCACAAAAATCCTTCTCTTCATTTTTATCCTTACAAAGAACTGTAGGCTTTAAGATAGGTCTTAATTTCAAAAGTTGAGTCAACGATAGTGAATTCTTTAAGCTCGTTTCTCACTTATTGCAATTTCCTCATATATAGAGCTTGTAACTTTAGATGTTGAGGTTAAGCTCGTTGGTGAGGGCTTCTTCAAATCTACCCACTTCAGCTAGAAAATTGTTAAACATTAATAAAAAATTCCCCCTTGAAAGTTGAAGGTGTTTTTCACCAGAATTGGAGTGTGCTCGGATATAAGAGGATTATTGAATGTAACTTTACACTCTGGAATGGCAGTCATCTACTAAGCATTTATTAAGGATTTATTTAAAAGTTTCCTTAAAAACTATATCATATTTTTCTTATTAATCCAGGTGTAAAAGTGACCCCCATCTTTAACTTAGTAACTTGGATAGGGCTAACATAATTACAAAAGTCATTTATATGGCTCTTAGGGCTAGCATTTCCTTTAGCCTTAAAAGAGTGAATTAGGATGTTAAAGTCTCCAAGAATCATACAAGGCTTATTTATAGTCTCCAATATCCATCAGTTTATTCTTCAAGGGAGTTCTTTAGAATGTATGATTGGATGCATAAACAAAGGTGATATAGAAACTTACACTTGTTTCATTTTAATGTGCAGATGAATATGTTGATCTTCAGTGGTTGATTGAGCTACCTTTAATTTGCTTGGATTATAAGTCATTATTAGTCTTTTTTTATGATGACAATGGTGCTTGGTGATGATGGTCTAATGTTTCTTCAGTAATCTCATGTTTTTGTAATTATTCTCATTGACATTAGTTTCTAAATCCTTATTAGAAAATGATTACTTTCTTGTATATAATCATAAAACATTTGTTCTTTATTATGGATGTTAAGCCCTTGAAGATTCTAGGATAGGATTGTCATTTAAAGGAAAGAGTCGAAGCTTTCTGCTTCCTTTTAGAATTCCTTCTAGTGACTCTTTGGAATTTCTTTTCTAATTCTGTCTCCCTTGGTGTAAAGACTATATGAAAGCATGAAGTGTTTATTTTGATGTCTTCTTGTTCTTTAGTTTAACAAATAAGTTCCATATTTACCATACACTTTTGATTTTGTAATCCTATCAATCCATTTTTGTGCTCCTTCTGATTTTTGTTCTTTTTAAGTATCTTTGTTTTCTAAGGTGAGTTCTTCATATTTTAGGGTGAGTTCTTCACATTCCATTAATTAATGAGAAATAAATTATTGAGTTAAAGTAGTAGATATAAATTTATATAAATAATTTGTATATGTTAGATTAAGGGTGACTTATGTTTAACATAAGTGGCAATATTATAAAGTTAGATAATTAGGACTATCCTTTGATCCCATGTTGGTTAAATCAACATAATAAATGCCATAATTTTACATAAAAGGATATATGCATCCTTTTGATTATGAATCATATGAAAATTATAAAACTTGTTGGGTTGAAGAATAACCAAATCAGTCTTTGATGAAAGGATGATAATGTTATTGAATTGTTAAACTTTATATATATGATGTGTATAGGAATAGAACAAAGGCTAAAAACTTTAAGAATTTAGCTATGGAGATCGATAGTGAATTCTTATCCAATAAAATGTTCCAAAGTTTTTTTATCAAAGCTATTCTATTAAAGGTTCTAATAGAGGTCAATCTCAATCCACCCTCTTATTTTCTCATACATGCAAGTGACCATTTAACCTTGGAAAAGTGGTTGTATAAGTTTAAATTGCCCTAAAGAACCTTCTAAACAGCTTCTCAATAGTTTTAATGACTCCTTTAGCTAGAGTCATTTTGGAAGAAAAATAAATATGAAGATAATTCAAGATACATTCAATAAGTTACAATCGCTCTCCAAATGAGAGCACTCTATTTGTCCATAAGCCCAATCTTCTTTGTATTTTCTCCACTAAGGGGTAGCATTTGGAGAATTGTATTCTTTTGGTAGTAATGAGCAGCCCGAAATAGGTCAAAGGAGTAGGATTCCTATTCATACAAATGATTTGAGAGATTCTATTCCCCGTCGTGTTTGCACTAATAGTTAAAATAAAATGACTCTTTTTGAGGTTCACCTCCAAACTTGAAAGATCTATAATTATAAACAATGTTGAGATGAGTTGTTCAATAGATTACTATGGACTTTGGAAACTAGTAAAAGTTTATCTACAAAGTATATGTTAATAAGCCTTACTCTTTTACATCTCCTATGAAATTTAATGTACTTGTTGCTTCCAACTTTATGAAGAAATAATTGGCTAAGCACCTTTATGCTTATAATAAAGAGACAAGGGGAAATGGGATCCCCTTGTCTTAGTCCTCTAGAACCCTTGAAGATATTAGTAGGAATACCATTAATAAGAACTGAGTAAGATGGAGAAGTAATACAAGCCTCAACCCACCTTACAAACATATTAGGAAATCCTAAGGTCTCCAAAGTCTGAAGGATATCAAAAGGCTTTTAAAAGTCCATTTTTATGATACAAATAGAAGAACTATTCTTCCTCTAATACCCTTTCATTAGTTCTTGAACAGTAAAGACGTTATCCCCGATTATTCTTCCTTGAATAAAGAGACTCTGGTTGTCAAAGATTAGAGAATCTGGGATAGTTTCCAACCTGTTAGCCAAAATTTTAGAAATTACCTTATATAAGAAGTTGGAGCATGCAATGGATCCAAAATCTTCAAAGGATGAAGGGCAAAAGGACTTTGGAATTAAACAAATATGAGTTTTGATGATCTCCTTCAATAACACTCCTATAGAGAAGAATTTTAAAACTGCTCTGTTCACTATTGGACCAATTTCCTACCAACTTTTTTGAAAGAAGTAATCATTAAAACCATCAGGACCTAGAAATTTGTTAAGGTTGATTTGAAATACCACCTCTGCTATCTCTTTCCCCTCCACAAGCTTAAAGAGAGGATCAGCTTGCTCTTGAGAAATTCTCTTTTTAATAAAAGAGCAAAGAGAAGCAGTCTCAACTTCACATAGGAGATCCCTTTACTGAGAAATATCACTGCCATTAGGAAGTTTAAGAGAGTAGATTCTATTTGAGTTTTTCTAGCCAAATTATAATTAAAAAATAATTTAGTGCATCTCTCACCTCTTTTAATCTAATTGGCTCTGGCCTTTCGCTCCATAAGGTTATTATGATCTCGGATAGTTGACAAGTAATTTCTTAAGAGAGTCTTTTCAGTTTCCAATAAGAGAGAATTGGTAGTATCTCTAGCGAGCTTACCTTGAATGAGGGCTAGTTCATCTTTAGCTTTAGCAACAACTATTTATGTAGAGGAAGCTTCTATTCATAAGACTTTTCATGTCAACTTTAATAGCCTTAAGCATTTGGACACATATAAATTTATGAGTTCTCGTAATTGAAAGCTCCAACCCCTTTAGAGAGCCTTAGAAAATCCTTCATCCTCAATCAAAATATTATTACATTTAAAAGTACCTCTTCTTTCGTTAATCTAGAAAAGGTTTTATACCTGCATTGGTAAATGGTTTGAAAATAGCGGATCTAAAAATGTAGGCACATCAGGAAATTGGGTTAGCCAATCCTCACCAAGTTATGATCTAGTTTCTCCTTAATGTCTAGCTACTAGACTACTTATTGGTTTAAGTGTAGAAATGCCCCTGATATTTTAAATCGAAAACACCCAAGTTGCCACACAATCACTAAAGTCATAAGAGAATTTTCTCATACTATAATGTTCATCAAATTTAGTTCCATATAAGGTAGAACTGAAGTCTTCATATAGTAGCTAAGGTCCATTCACTCTCTTATGAAAATATAACAAGTTTTTCCATAAAACTTTCTTTGAAAAGCATAATTAGCACCATATAAAAATGAGGAGAAAAAGTCTACCTTTCCTAGATAAGTTTCCATTTCAACTGTATTACTTGCATCTCCACTTTAAAAACTTCAACACCGACAAAAGTAGGATCATATCCAATAATGATTCTCTCATACCTATGGGCTTAGTGGTTAGAGATAAATTTCTATTTGGAGCCTAGTTTATTCAGACTCGTAAGCTTATAAAGTCTAATTTTGGTTTCCAAAAGAGCAAAGATCCATGGATTTGAATTGTAAACAAATCCCTTAAAGCTGAGAGCTTTTTAGGATAGTTGATCCCCCTCACATTCCATGCTATGACTTTCATAAATAAAAAAGCTTTACTTTTGGAGTCTTTACCTTTTCTCATATTAGATTTCCTTTTAGTGGCAAACAAAAATTCCCCTATAAGGAGATCATCCTCCTTATTCTCATCAGAGGGTGTAGGGTTTGCGTCCATCTGATCAAGAATATTTGTATGGTCATTAAGGTTATCAAGTAGCTTTTCTACAATGACTACTTTTCCAACAGCAGCTAAATCGTTAATTTTATGGCCTTATATTGTGGAGGGGCAAGGAATTGGTTCCTCAAACACAATGTTGGTTCTAGGACCTTGATCAGCTTTGCTTTCTCCCATTAGCTCCCTATAGTCTCCCCTTTCAAAAGTCTTACCCGTAGGAATCCATCTCTTACCTTAAGAAATAAGGAAGAGCTTCCATTGGTATTGGACTATCACATTATCTTCATATAGAGCCCCATTAATTCCCAATCTTATAATTGTGATGATTTCGGGTAAGTATTTGGAGAGTTCCATATTTGTACAGATTCTAGCATATCCCAATCTCTTACTTTCGGTTGTATTATCATCCAAGCATAGAGGTTTGTCTAGGAAACTTGCAATCATACTCAACCCTTTTGTTGACTAATATTCAAGTGGTATATTGTATATATTCACCCATAATAAAATAACCTTGTGCTTATTGGACTCAATTTGGAAGCCAGGTTACCAAGGTTGTAGGAGGAGGAGAAAGATAGAGATATGTCATGGCCCTTCTTCAATGATCTTAAGTGCTTGAGCTTTAGAAGAAACGGTGAAAATGGCGTATCTATCTTATTTTATTAAAGCTTCAATGAATCCTTTGTTTTTTTATGATGATGTTTCCCATTTTTAGATGATAGGAAATGCATGCCTTTTGTCCTAAAAGAAACCAATGAGGGATTTATCCCATAATTTAGCTCCTTCCTAAAGAATTTCCAAATTTAGAGCATCAATTGTTTGACCATCTTCAGGCTTAGGAGGGCAAAAATGCAATGAAAGATAAATAGAACCTCAGACTACATATCTCCAAGTTTTCCTTTCTATAGGAGGATTGGTTAAGGATGAAGTTGTTTAAGCTAGAACAGGGGGAGGTATGGGGGATGTCTATGTTGTTCCAAGGGAGGGAAATGAGGAAAATCCTCTCTATCAAGGTTTCATTGTAAGTGAGGTTTAGGGGCCTGCATAGTAACAGAATAACTTTTACAAAGGCTAAAAATTTATACAGTTACCAAAAGAAGTAGGCTCAGGGGCAGGAGAGCTAAGATTTTAATTCAAACAGCCAAAATGCCCTTAGTTTGACACCTTTCAGAAGGAGAAGGTTGAAGATCAAGAAAAACAATGGAAAGGTGATGATTTAGAGAAGAACATAAGCAGATTTTAGTAGCAAGGCAACGAGGTAGCAAGGTAGAAAAGAAGAAAGGTAAAAGATGAGAATGAATATGGTGGAAAGGATGGCTAGAGGTTAAAGAGACGGTAGAAAATCTCTCTATAACCCATTCGTAAAAGTTGATAATATCTTTCTTGAAAGTTATTTAAAAAGCATAACATTGGAATTGTTATGTAGGCTTTAAAAAGCATAATTAAAAAATATATGTTATATATTATTGGCATATGATAATCAAGAGAATAACCAATCTGCTATATGGTTTGATGATGTGAAAGTGCATATGGTTATAGATTGAACGAGAATCATAAAACTAATCTGCTCCTTTTTTTCCCTTATAATTGTTTTGTGATTTAATTTAATTTTTCGTATATAGTTTTAACTTTGTAAAAAAAAAAGGGAAAAAAACACAACGAATCGTCTTCTACGTTGGTGTTTGTTTATTTGTTTTGTAAAGCTCTTAATGGCTTTCAAAAACAACGAAACAGAAGCACTTTTTACAGCTTTTAACCTTTGTATAAAGACACAAGCCCTTCATCTTTATCCAACGTCTGTTTCTTCATAAAAGTTATGCCTTTTTTGTTTTGATTTCATTTTTATTGAGAATAAAAATGGTATTGTATTATCTTTCATTCTCGTTAATGCAACAAACCAAACGACATTATTGGTATTAATACAAAAACTCAAGTTACAAATCAAACATCATTTTTTTATTTTTCATACTCATCTCCATCCCCTTCTACTATTATACCCATATTCATAGCCAACTCCGTGCTCAACCCAAACGCCTAGTAATATTTGTGAGATATCAACGGAAAGAATAAATGATTCAATAATATATATTGTTAAAAAAAAGAGTTAACTACTAAAAAAATCTGCTAAATCAACGTCAGATTTTAATAAAATTAAACAACAAAATATCTAACCTACTCTTCTCCCCTCTTCTGCCACACACCCAAAACTCTAACAGATGCTAAGATTTTTACATTTTTCTCAATCACCAAAACACACAAATGGTCAAATGAAAACCCAATATTTTCTTGCCCCATCCGCCTCTCTTCCTCACCCCTCGTATCTCCATCATTCATCTTCCTTATTGTAACCAAACATATTCGCACCAACATAACACTAACCCACCACTATCTATTCTCATCATAAATTCATGTGATTTTCATTCCCAAGTTACTCTCACATCTCCTCTCCCTTAAGATTCCATTTTTATTAATCTCTGTTACTCATATTGAAATATATACATATATGTGTATACAGAAGATGTTTTCATTTTTCCTTTGATGCCTAGAAAGTTCTCAACTTTAATGTCGAGATGACTGCTTTTTCTCTTTTCATTTCTAGGTTTTGAAGTTTATATGAAGTTTTGATAGAAATTGCTTTGACTGGACGTATGTATGAGATTATAGAGGACGTATGTACCCAATTCAGCTCC
>JAOQMQ010135758.1:0-11281 GCA_027563845.1 Erythroxylum subrotundum
GTTTGTTTAATTCTTTTTATCTTGATGATGACAAAAATAAACATATATTTTTATCCTTATTATTATTAAGAACAAAAATAATAATACTGCAGAATTTATAATTAATTATTTAATATAATTAATAAGTAAATAATTTAATAATAATAAGAATAATTTAAAGTACAAAATTTATAATGATAAAAATTTAAACAATTAAATTAATAAGGATAATTTAACAACCATAATAATTATTAATAATAATATAATAGTGAATATTAATAAGGAATATAAGATTCGCACAACTTATAATAAATAAGGAAATTAAATGGCGATATCGCGATCTCGAGACTGGCAGATTCGCGATCTCGAGACTGGCAGAAATTCACCAGTCTTGCGATTGTGAGAGCTCGGGATCACGAGATCATCGAGATGGAAGCCGTCTCGCGATCACGACACGCAACCTCCCCCCTTTTTCATTTATTTCTATTTATTATTAAATTGGTTATTATTATTAAGTGTATTTATTTTTGTAATTATTTAATGCTTGTGATCGGGAAAAAATAATTTGAAAATTTATTAAAACATATTTTAATCATTAATTTTAAATTTAGGTTGAACCTCACGTGTAAAGTATGTAATAATTTGTTAATCACTTATTTTAGATAAAAAGTTATCATACTCCGTCTATAACTTTATGATCACAAAAGAATAACTTTTATCGATTACTACTTAATTGTCCCTTATTTTAAATAATTATTTGATAAATTAAGAAAATCATTATATATAAAAAAAAACTATTTACTTTGTTAAAAAAAGCTTTTTTGAAGTAATTATTGAATTTTTACACAATATAAACTTAATACACAACCTACGGTGTATCGAAGTGATTTACAACTGACTGAGTTATTTCTGACCGCAAACCGATCTTTCTGGTCTTGATAAGACACAATGTACGGCGGCCTGACATGATTTGGCTTATATATATGGAATGCAAGAAGCGAATTGATGTATCTTTCTTGTGTCTATGTCATCTCTTGTAAAAAAAAAAAAAAGCAGAACAAGAGCAAAACAACTTGAATGTGAATAGCATCCGAATCATGTCGGGTCGGGTCGGAAATTGAATCTAATTAAAGATTAAGTTAATAATTAAAAATATATAATAAATATTATTTTATAAACAATAATTTTTAAATTATTTATTTTAAACAATAAAATATTTTTATTAATAAATATTATATAAAATATTAAAATAAATTTAAATAAAATAATTTATTTTAAAGTTCTATTTAATTTATAATTATCATTAGCAATAAAAATATTTATTATTAATTTAAAACAAAAATTAAAAATTCACAATAATTATAAAAGTTGAAGTAAATAAAATAACTAATTAAAAAACTTTTAAAAAATAGGAAATGAGAGGTCAGGAGGTGGAAGATTTAAAATTTTTCAAAATTTTGCAAAAAAGTTTCACTATTTTTTAAAAATTCTTGTATCGAACGGTATTTGACCAGTATTTTGAATACCGGTCAGTACTAACAGGTAATATCCGAAACAAGCCAGTACTAACTAATATTTAAACCCAGTACAATCGATCATTTGTTTCGTACTGGTTTTAGTCCGGTACAATATGTACTGGCTGGTATCAACAGATACAAAATGGTATTCACATCTTTGATTAAAACTCTATTTATTGACTTAAATTTTATATTTTTTAGGTCAAGTTGGATTTTTAAATCTAAAATTTATGAGTTTTTAAATTTTAAGTTTAAAAAGCTTGAAGTCAGAAAATTAGATCAAAATATCAACTCCCTTTCTTTTCTTCTTAAATTAAGGACAAAATTTAGTAATAATTATGCAATTTGACCATGATCGGAAATTCATTAATTTCCAACTGAATTCCATCCAGATTTTATTAAACAAATATTATATTTTTTTCAAAAAATAAATAAATAACCGCATATGCCTTGTATACACCTCTTAACAAAGACAAGTTTGGTTGGATTCATCATCAAGCTAGAATGTGGCATGTTGCTTAGAGTTAAATTGTGGAATCTGTCCATTCACAGTCTTACTTTTCTAAAGTTTGGTATCTTTCTTTGAAAATTAAAACATTATTACCAAAAAAGCTAAGCTCAATTCAGAATAATAAATTAAATTCATTTCATATATGAGCAGAGGTGACAATTTTCGCTAGTCTAGTTTGAAGTCAACGGGTTCTGCCCGAATTGATTAGATTTCAAGTTGGCTCAAATTTTTTTTTCAAGTTTCAGGTTGAGCTCATATTTGGGTTACAACGCGATCCAATGATCAAATGTATTAAATAAAACGATGTCATTTTAAGCAAAAAAAAATTAAATTTAACTTAGACTTGATTGAGCTCAAGGTGCAATCTCGCGCTCAATTAATTTTGAACTGGGTCTAAGCTTGAACATAAATTTTTGGATTTGGTCAGACTTGCGGCCCAATGTCAAGCCTATACCTTGAAATGAAAGGCAGTTTCGAATCCCCTTTGTTTACAAACAAGGAAGCTATAAGTAATGCAACTAAGATTCTTATGAAGAGTTCGATTCTGACTCAGGATGAACACTCAATTAATTTTGAATTGGGACTAACCTCGAACATAAATTTTTGAGTTTGGTCAGACCTGAGTTTGAGCACGAAAGCTCGATCAAACTTGCTTAAATATACATATTTAAAAATTATAAACAAAAATATTTTACTTAAAAATTTTAAGGTTTAAATAAAGCTGGCAAATCAAACCCATCTTGATGTCTAAGTCTTGATCAAAAGCCACTTACTTTCACACCTTGTTATCACTTATCCAACTTCCAAATTTCCTTCTATTTGATAAATAAAATGGTCCCGCATAAACTAATCGAATATCATTAGTATCAAAACTCAATTTAAACTCTTAGCCCTGATTTGAAGAACATAAATTTTTGAGTTTGGTCAGACCTGAGTTTGAGCACGAAAGCTCGATCAAACTTGCTTAAATATACATATTTAAAAATTATAAACAAAAATATTTTACTTAAAAATTTTAAGGTTTAAATAAAGCTGGCAAATCAAACCCATCTTGATGTCTAAGTCTTGATCAAAAGCCACTTACTTTCACACCTTGTTATCACTTATCCAACTTCCAAATTTCCTTCTATTCGATAAATAAAATGGTCCCGCATAAACTAATCGAATATCATTAGTATCAAAACTCAATTTAAACTCTTAGCCCTGATTTGAAACAATTAAATTTGACTTAAATTATTAATCTAAGATAATTATTATCTTAAATTAAGAGTTAGGTTGAATGATTAAGTAAGCAACATTTGATTGGTATAAGTATCATGTTCATGCAGGTATTTCATAGTTACTTTTTAACTGAAGTCTAAAAAAAGAGATTTTTAAAAAAAAAATTAAAAACTAAAAGGAGTTTTTTCAAAAATTTTAAAATTAAAGGGGTTTTCAAAATTTTTTTGGAGATGTTTATGTATTTTATCTTTATATAATTTAGTTAAAGTTGGGAACCGTCTGAAAATTGATAAAATCAAATGAAGTGAAGCCTGGAATAGTATGGTCTTAAATGGATGGGTGAAGAATAAACATATAGGTTTGGTTTAAGAAATTTTACAAAAACTATCTAATTTTTTGTTTTTATTTTTTGTCAAATTTAATTTCTTAAAAACCCATTTTCTTCTACGTCAACACTTAAATTCGACTCGAACTAATTAAAATTAAATTAATAATTTAAAAAGTTATTATGAATTATTAATTTGAGCTAAGTTTATTAGTCCTGTTCGAATTTAAAGCTATGTTTGATTGGACATAAAGTTTTTAATAAAATAAAATAGAATATAATGATTTATAATATAATGGAATGTCAATGAATGTAATATTAGAAAATTATTTTTTGAGAATGATTAAAGAGTTCTTATATAATACAGTGCAATGTTATTTGAAATAAAGGTTCTAAAATATCCTTGCAGAATATTCAAGAATACGTACACAATATGTCTGGAAAATATTGTTCTGTCGATATATATATATATATTCAACTTTATGAATGTCACCAAATTTACAGAGCCAATGGATAATTATTTCCAGGTTCTAATACAGAAAATATGTAAGAAACGATAAAAATAACAAGGCAGCAAAACACAACAATAAGAGGGGGAAGGGATTATAATCAAAAGAGAAAAGGCACCTGTGAGCCCTACGGTACTTCTCATCATATGTAAAGCATAGACCCTCGTCTCTTCTTAGCTGCATTTCGGTTGGGGTAATACGGTGGATGGGAGTGGGATTACAGGTGGTGAAGTGAGACTGCGTTGTGGGTGTCAGTAACATAGGAGGGAGAATTGCAGAAGCAGTCGGTGGAGGCAGGTGCATTGGGAAAATGGAGTTGATCATGCTTAGGAATAGTCTTGGGAAGTGGAGTAAGATTTTTGAGTCTAGCTCCTGTGCAATGACATCACTTCGGCCTCCTTCAACCCACTTATGCAGCAGTTCAATAATATATTCTTGGTAAGATTTGTAGATCGGTTAGCCAGGATCCTCTATGGCCTACGTTAGTGAAGCCCAAGTGGGATTAGGTTGGCCTTTTGCAATTTTAAGGTTTAAATAAAGCTAGCAAATCGAACCCGTCTTGATGTCTAAGCCATTTGCTTTCACACTTTGTTATTGCTTATCCAACTTCCAAATTAAGTGGCCTTCCATTCCATGTCATGTATGTAAAAGGGACTCACATCCTCCTCCAAAAAGTTGCAATTTGATAAAATAGTCAACTATTTTTGAGAATTTTTTTCCAAAAATTTCTTTAAAGTACGTAAGATATTTTTATCTATTAATCAAAATTTTAACTTCCAACTATTAAACTTTTTTTTAGAGGTGTCAAAGAGTTGAATCTGTGCTCAAATTTGACTAGGTTAGGGACATCTTGGTCTTACTCAAATGGATCCAAATTTTTTTAATTAAAAATGCCATTACTTTTTTATAAGAATATGGTTAAGTCAAGTCGGACCAGATTTGAGTTGCTTGAATCCAAGACTAATTTGAGGTTCGTTTTTTAAGAAAAAGACCCTAGACATAGTTAGTCAAGATTGACCCATTCACTTTAGATTGGGCTAGTTCAACTAGTTGAATCTAGCTCTAATTGTCAATCTCTACTTTTTTATCCTTTTCGAATATGTCCAAACCAGTGATATGAGTACCAGCTTATACCGGCAGGTATGTACCAGACCAAAATCAGTACGAAATAAAGGATCAATGTACCGGGATGGGTTACATTTGTGCTATGAGCATATTGCACAAATTCAAGTAGTAAGATTGATTTTTCATGGCAAACAGAAATGATGCTCACCTTTAACTTTGTACGTTGATGTAAAAACCCTTTAATAGTTTTCCCCTTTTGACGATTTCTTATGCTTGAAACACGAGGAAGATCGAGGAGTTCTCTGATTCTGGTTCTTGGGCTTGGGTGGTTTGTTAACATCTGGTGATTCAGATGTATGATGTGAACTAAAAGTGATATGCATTTTGCTTTAGCTTCTTTATTGTGTTGTGATGGACATTCTCTAATTTGTTTTAGCATAAATTGACTTGACTGGCTATTCGTGTCATTAGAGCAACTACCTGGGATGAAAAGCCACGCTGAAAGCGTTAGCAGAGAAAGCCACAGTAAATAAATCCAAGGTAGATGGTGCATGATCTCTCCGCCCAGCTACCTTTGTCCTTAAAATCAGGGACCCTCTTCGATGTCGTGTTAGATGCCAAAAACACGTCTAACTGAGTCCTCAATTGCATCAGTGACGATTTCTTGACGCTAAAAAGCAAATCTTTCTCGTTGGGCTCTCTCCCCTGAACACTTGCCACCTCCTGTGCATGGTCATTATCTGAAATGGAAGAACAAAAGACTACGGTTTAGTATTTCTGGTGTTTTCTGAAAGTCAAATGATGATCTAATCCTGATCTTAACAAACCTTCTGCTTGAGAGTGACGAGGATGTTACCGGCGGCGTCTTTTAAGTGCCGGCGATCATGGATGCCCATAAACTTACTTTTGACGTTGAAAATGAGTGTACCGTTAACGTCAGTGACCCTGATATCATTTGCAATCGTGAGGTCAACAGGGTATTGTGTCAGGAACTGTGGTCCAATCACCACTACTGGTTTCTCCGATGGATGGTGCACAGTCATTCCGGGAACAGGGTTGCTTGCTTGGCCGGTCATGTTCAAACGAGAAAATCATGAAACAGTGAAACTAACAAATAGATTCAGAGAGCAGGATTGGTTTTGTGTTGGCAAGTGAGTGAGAGTTTTGCTTGGTAATAAATGCAGGACAGGAAGGACTGAAGACGGTGTGGCCCAGCCCAACGCCAAAGAAGCATCCAGTGGCCACGAGGAGCCTGGGTGTCGGGTTCCATCAACATAGAATAAGCTGCGGCAGTAGAGAACTGGCCCGAGTGCGAAGTGCTCCAAGTCAGCTGGTCAGGCCCCGAGTGGGGTTGAGGCGGAAGAATACCTGCAATAAGCAAACAAACCGAGTGAGGAAGTAAATACTGGAACTCTTGCCATAACCAGTTACCTGAGTGGTCGGCATATTGCTGAACCCGGCAGGAGAGCGCTGCAGGACCGAGGGGCCCGACAGTATGAGAGAGAAGAGGCCCTAAATCCTCTACCCAAGGATCCAACCAAAAGCGAGTCTGATTGCCGTCATGGATCACCCATTTCATGCCACGAATAACGTGGGGCCAGATAGCTTTGATGCTGCGCCAGGTCATGGACCCACCAGGCGCGTCGATGCACGAGGGGGGGTTGTGAACATTTAGTTTATACTTAGCAATCAGGATCTGGGCCCAAAGAGCTTGAGGTTGAGAGAGGAGGGTCCAACCAAGTTTGATTAAGAGGGCATCGTTCGATTCTCGAATTTTACGAATGCCGAGACCCCCCCGATCTTTGGGTTGACAGACTTGATCCCAGTGGACGAGGTGAGTTCGGCGGCCGCCCGGGGAAGATCCCCAAAGGAAGGTACGGATAAGCTGTTCTAAGTCATCACAGAGATGGCGAGGGAGGCGAACAGTCTGCATAGTGTAGGAGGGGATAGCGGACAAGACAGATTTGATCAGAGTGGTACGCTCGGCGAAGGATAACAGATGACCTGACCAGCCGGAAAGGCGCTGGTGGACTTTATCCAGAATAGGTTGGTAGGTTTGTCTGCTGACGCGGCCATGAAGCAGGGGAACGCCTAGGTAACGGCCTAAATCTGTGGTCATCTGAAATCCTAACACACGGCTCAAACGGCGACCCATGGAGCGGGGGATATTTTTGGAATAGTAGCAGCGGGATTTTGCAGGGCTGACCTTCTGCCCAGAAGCACTGCAAAAGAGGGATAGAGTGTCCCGAATGACGCTGGCTTGATCGACGAAGGCTGCGGCGAAGAGCAGGAGGTCATCGGCAAAGAAAAGGTGAGAGATGGGGGGACCGTTTTTGCTCAAGCGAATAGGCTGCCAGCGACCTAGGTTCACTGCTTGAGCGATGAGATGGCCAAGACGTTCCATGCAGAGGACGAAAAGATAGGGAGAGAGGGGGTCGCCCTGGCGAAGGCCCTCGCTCATGATCGTTTACTCACCAATCAACAACGACAGCATCGCCGGCTCACCCCGTCTGCAGACTGCTCTCACTGTCAGACTGAGGAATCCTCTCTTCATGTAATGCGCGACTGTCCCAAAGCGCGGAGCGTGTCGCTCGCCTTCCCCCCCAAGCTCTCTCCCCCGATTTTTTCACCATCCGGGCCCCCTCATGGCTCCTCCTCAATCTTCAGCAACACCGTCAGGTTTGCGGCTTCGATTGGTCCCTCATTTTCGGAACTGCTTGTTGGTTCTTATGGTTTTGGCGGAACCGGAGTCTTTTTGAACCCCAGTTCATCTGGCCGTCTTCTCCGGTCCACTGCATTCTTCAGTATGTCCAGCAACTCCACACAGTCTCGGTTTGGCACACCAGCACCATTCCAGGTCGCCGACCGCGTCAGGAGCAGCTTATTGGCTGGTGGCCTCCAGACCCGGGGTGGGTTAAACTCAACACCGACGGGATGTGCAAAACAGACCCCTATGTCGCTTCTGCTGGAGGCCTCCTCCGTGACAGCACTGGTTCCTGGCTTGGTGGGTTCACTCACAACCTGGGTTGGTGCTCCTCCTTACAGGCTGAATTGTGGGGTGTCTTCTCCGGCCTCCACCTGGCTTGGGACCAGGGTTACCGACGGGTGATCTTAGAGCTTGACTCTCAGGTAGCTTTGAACTCATTTTCCGACCCTGCTACCCGCCTTCACTCGCTTAACCCGCTCATCTTCGGCATCACCGAGCTGCTCAATCACAACTGGACAGTTCTTCCCCGCCATACCTACCGGGAAGGCAACCGGTGTGCTGACTGGCTAGCGACTTTTGCTACCCAGTTCGATATTGGGCTCACTACTTTTGTCTCCGCCCCTCCTTGGTGCCTTTCGATCCTCCTCGAGGATATAGCTGGGCTTAGTTTCCCCAGATACATCATGTAATTTTGATTTTCCCTTAAAAAAAATAAAAAAAATAAATGCAGGACAGGGGAGCCAAGGTGTTGACACGTTCGCCTGTTGTGTCAAACGAAAGCATGCTCCTATCAAAGGTGTAATGACGCGGTACGAAGAAAACAAGCCATTGTTATTGGGGGCTTAATTTATGGCCAAACGTAAGCGATGATGTCAACTCTTTACTTAAAGCTCTCTTTACAGAAGTCTTGAATTTGAGTCACGCAAAAAGAGATGAAATAAGAATTTTTTTTTTGTTGATAATCATCTAGTTCCTTAGGCAAAGCTTTTTGATTGGATCAATTACGAACGTCTCGTTTTCAGCAACAATATGGGAGTTGAAGCTACTAAAAAACTCGATGGCTGCTGAGAACATGATGCTGAGCAAAGCTAGTAATCAATCAGCAATTGACCTTGACCAATCAATTATGTGACGATTCTTTATGCGCAGAAGTGTATAGGCTACGCAGGAACCTGAGAGATCTTGGGTTTCTAGATTTACCTCCTCTCAGACTCTTGGGGTGGGATCTTAGGGATTTAAGATTAGTCCGGCTAAGCTGAGATACCTAATATAATAAAAAAGGTCCGAATTTGACGCGATTTGATCCGATTCAAAATTAAATTAACCAAAATTTATATTGGAAGAATGACTCTCATTCTTCTTCAATGTTCAAAAATTAGGAATGAAAGTATAAGTCATCTAATCATAATCTCTTACTAAGCGTTTTTTTTTTCATTTCATACATATTCCTCTCTCGTCATACCCACCAAACAAGCACACCCTAAGTATTCTCTTTACTAAACTGACTTGTTCTTATCTTATATATATATATAGAGAGAGAGAGAGAGAGAATGGACCAACTTATCTTAAATTAACCTATCTATCCTATTATACGATTATATTACTTGCCCTGATAATGGCATCAAAGATAATGCATGCACAAGTTCATATCACACTACGTTACCACCATACGTAATAATTGACATAAAAAGTGTAAATTATGCAAGTTGTTGGCTCAAGTGTTCTTTTTGACTCTAAAGCATTACATTCCTATCAATGCCCACTTCAACAATCCCCGCATGTCACTTTCTCTTCCTTACAAAACATACATACATGTGTAGATAATTGGAATTTTTAAAAAAAGTTTTTTTAACAAAGTAGGTTTTTGTTGAAATTTCTCACCAGTCAGTCAACTCTCAACATGGTTTCAATTGATTGGTGTCTTAAATTATTAATTTGATTCGAATTTAACTAATTTGGTTTGAGTTTAAGAGTTATGTTGAATGATTATATAAGCAACATTTGATTGGTATAAGTATCATATTCAAGTGGGATGTATTTCGTGGTTACTTTTTAACTGAAGTCTAAAAAAAGTTAGAAGTTAAAAGGAATTTTTCGGAAATTTTAAAATTAAAAGGGTTTTCAAAATTTTTTAGGGATGTTTATGTATTTTATCTTTATATAATTTAGTTGAAGTTGCTAACCATCTAAAAATTGATAAAATTAGATGAAGTGAAGCCTGAGATAGTATGATCTTAAATGGATGGGTGAAGAATAAATATATAGGCTTGGTTTAAGAAAGTTTACAAAAATTATCTAATTTTTAAATTTTTTATTGCTTTCTTAAAAACTAATTTTCTTCTACTTCAACACTTAAATTCGATTCGAACCAGTTAAACTTAAATGAATAATTTAAAATAATTATTATAAATTCTTAATTTGAGCTAAGTTTATTTCGTTAAGTTCGAGTTTAAGGTTATATTTAGTTAGATGTAAAGTTTTTAATAAAATAGAATGATTTATAATAAAGTAAAATATAAATAGATGTAATATTAGAAAATTGTTGTTTAAAAGGAACAGAAACATTCATAATATAATATAGTAAAATATTGGTTAGAAGAAAGTTTCTGAAATATCCCTATAGAATGTTCAAGAACATGCACACAATATATCTGAAAAATACTGTCGATATATATATATACAACACTATGAATGTTAGTCCTAGTCGCTGGGATCAAATCTGCTATCCCTGATTTTTAGTGTCACTCTGTGTACTGAGAATCGGAATGATCCATTAATATAATGGATGATTCCGTGCTCTGGCCGCTACGATCAGCCTTGATCTCATCAATCACCACCACCAGAGCCACTAGTTATGGATGACACACCCGACTCCATGCCCGACCCCATGCCCGCCTCCATGCCCGAACTGCTATGATCAGCGATGATCTCATCACCAACCACCGCCAAAGCCACTATGAAGGCGTAATCAACGTTAGGATACACTGTAACCACAAAGTTTTCTGCAGTTCTGAAGGTATATCTCTTGAACATCTGCAGTCCCATAAACCACAACCCATTAATCATTATACATTAAGAAAATATGAACCTCCTTATAATTTGATAATGTTTAAAAGAAATTTTTAATTTTCTAAAAATAAGGATAAAAAATACCAATTAAAATCTATTAAAATCTGTAATTTAATATAATTATATTATTTTTTAATTTAGTTTAGTTTAGTTTAATTATTTCGATTTAAATTTAAGAGCTGAGTTGATTATAATGTTAATAAAATTTTGGGTTCTTTTACTTTTCAAAATTTTCGAAAACTACAAATATTAGTTTTTATTTTCTGTTTCTGTCTTTTTATAATTTGAATTACTACCAACTAAACATGTATTATTATAATTATTTAATATATTAATTATTAATAAGAATTGTGAATAGTTTAAAGTAATATTATGTAC
>JAOQMQ010135768.1:0-11280 GCA_027563845.1 Erythroxylum subrotundum
TTTTATATTCTTAATAAAACTTTGTTTTCTTATTTAGTTTTGATATGAAAATTTTTGTGAAATCTATATTTTATTTGAGCCCCCTATCTTAAATTCCTGGCTCCGTCACTGCCTTGAAGTAACAGTTCTATGCACAAATATTTGAATTTTAAGGAGTTGAAACAACAGGGAACAATTATAGACTATTGTGCGCAATTCAATCACTATTCCAACAGATTGACATTATCCGAAGAATATTTGGTGGGGTTTTTCATCAAAGGACTTAAACTAGAGATTGGAGTGACTGTGAAATTACATGAGCCCCATTCTTTGCATCAAGCTTACAAGCTAGCTAGGAAATAGGAGGCAATCTTAAGGTCCACGGAGAACACGATGTTAAAACATGGTACTATGACGAAAGGAGCGAATAATAACAACAGTTTCAATTTAAATTCACGTGGTTCATAGTCGACGAATGTCATTCGGAGGTAACCATCTGACGAAATACTACCTACACCAACGTCGACGTTACAGTCATCATCATTGGTAAGAACTTTTAAACCCCAGAACCATTTCAGTAGTAAGGATTTCGATGACTCTGTTTCTAGTGTGACGAAAAGCATAGCATTGGCCATCAGTATAAGAAGAGACAATTACAATTTTATGTAATTACTGGAGATGCTGACAACGGAAAAAACTCACCTGAAGTTGAAGAGGAAGAATCAGAGGGAAGTTCAGAATTTCGATGGTTTCCATACAGGCCGTGTTGGGATTATCGGGGAACACTGAATTTAAGCAGATGAAGGTGGTCGGAGTGCACCAAAAAAGGAAGATACATATATTGATCGACAACGGGAGCACCCATAACTTTGTGGACACTTCAGTCATAAGGAAAGGAGGATGTGAGCTTCAAGAGATGGAGCCCATTTTCATCACCGTAGGTGGAGGATTACAGCTGAAATGTCATTAGTATTGTAAGGGATTCACGTGGACGATGCAAGGAGCACAGTTTACCATGGATGCACTGGTGTTAGTATTAGGGGGATGCGATGTCGTATTGGGAGTGCAATGGTTGAGTGGATTGAATGAGGTCTTATGCAACTTCAGGGACCGAACGATGACGTTTAAGTGGAAGGGATGCCTGGTTACGTTAAGTGGGAACCCAGAAGGAAGATCTAGGATCGTCTCCAGCAAGGAATTCTAGAAACATCTACATCATGTAGGGGGGTCAATTTTTCATGATGCAACTATCAACACCGATTAAGTTCTAGCTACAACAAATGAGAACGAAAACAGATCAATGGAGTGCATTCGATGAGATTAATGTTATCCTATTGGAGTATGTGGAAGTTTTTTAGGAACCATCCCAACTTCCTCCAAACTGCCAATACAACCATCACGAAGCTTATCCCTCTGAGCCTTTGACAAACCAACAGGTAATTCGTTAGTTACTAAAAAAATTAACAATGTCTACATACCATGGTGGTGTCGCATTGACAGAAAATAATTGCTCATTCGGAAAGCTTTTTCTTAGAGGGATATCATCTTCTTCCTTTATCAAATGGCTGAGATGGTCCGCCACCACGTTTTCTGCCCCTTCTTATCTTTGATCTCTAAGTCGAATTCCTGAAGGAGGAGAATCCATCTGATCAGCCTCGGTTTTGCTTCTTTCTTTGTAAGCAAGTATCATAAAGCTGCATGGTCAGAATAAACAATTAGTTTAGCAATAAGCAAATACAATCAAAATTTTTCCAAAGCAAAAATCACAGATAACAATTCTTTTTCAATAGTGGAATAATTCAATTGAGCTGGATTTAAAGTCTTTGAAGCATAGTAAATGGCATGCAAAGCTTTTCCCACTCTTTGTCCTAGAACTGCCCCCATTGCATAATCACTTGTATTACATATGATCTAGAAGGGAAGGTTCCAATCTGGCGGTTGAATCACTGGTGGAGATGTCAGAAGCTCCTTAAGTTTGTTGAATGCTTCCTTGCAATTCCCGTCGAACTCAAAAGAGACATCTTGTTGAAGAAGCTTGCATAGTGGTGCGGCTATCTTTAAAAAGTCCTTAATGAAACTTCGATAAAAACCTGCATGCCTAAGAAAAGAATGTACTTCCCTCACGATAGAGGGGTAAGGTAAAGAAGAAATAAGTTCAACTTTGGACTTGTCTACTTCAATACCCTTAACAGATAGCATATGACCTAAAACTATACCTTGATCCACCATAAAATGACATTTTTCCTAGTTCAACAAAAGGTTAGTTTTTATACATCGTTCCAAGATAATGGCAACATTCTCAAGACATTCATCAAAGGAAGATCCATATACACTAAAATCGTCCACGAATACCTCGATAATCTTCTCAACATATTCGGAAAAAATGCTTACTATACACCTTTGGAACATGGTAGGTGCGTTACATAATCCAAATGGTATCCTTCGGTAGGCAAACGTACCGAATGGGCATGTAAATGTGATCTCCTGATCTTCCAGTGCGATCGGGATTTGAAGATAACCTGAAAAGTCATCTAAAAAGTAGTAATAATCATAACCAGCCAATCTCTCAAGCATCTGATCAATAAAAGGAAGGGGAAAGTGGTCTTTACGACTAGCATAATTTAACCTTCTATAATCAATACATACTCGCCACCCGGTTTGCACTCGAATGGGAATCAACTCACTTTGTTTGTCACAACGATGATTCCAGACTTTTTAGGAACCACCTGGACAGGACTTACCCACTTACTGTCGAAAATCGGGTAGATAATCCCAGCATCGAGAAGCTTCAACACTTCCTTCTTCACAACTTCTATCATTGGAGGATTCAGCTTACGCTGAGCATGCCTTGTAGATTTTGCATCCTCCTCCAACAAAATACAGTGCATGCATATGGAAGGGCTTATCCCTTGGATATCTGCGATAGTCCAACTGATGGCCTTCTTATGCTGTCTCAGCATTCGAATCAGCCTCTCTTCTGGATTTGAAGTCAACTCCGCCTAGATGATAACTAGGAGAGTCTTTTTATCTCCCAAATAAGCATACTTCAGATGTGTAGGGAGTGACTTCAATTCCAATTCTGGTGCCTACACATCAGAAGGTAACAACTTCTGGTGAGCTTCAGGTAGTTGTATAGAAGCCAAATCATACCTTTTTGAAGAGCTTTCCAATGAGTCCAAGGTGGCTGTCATTTCCACAAGCTCTTCTCCCATCTCAACATTAGTATTGGCTTCTACTTTCATATCCTTGGTTAAAACCATTTCCAAATGATCCCTACAACTTAATTTAAACATTTCCTGCACCAAAGGATCAATCACATCATTAGAAAAAAAAACACAATGGTCATTAGGAGGATGTTTCATGGCATCAAAAATATTGAAATGAATCACTTTCCCATCAAATTCTATTGTGAGGGTGCCTTTATGAACATCTATTTTAGTTTGAGCTGTATTAAGAAATGGTCTCCCCAATAAGATATGTATCGAATTACATGAGGTGTCATCATTCACATCCATAACGTAAAAATCTGCCGGAAACACTAACTTATTCACCTGCACCAAAACATCCTCAACCACACCATTAGGATAAGCATTAGTGCGGTCGGCCAGTTGTATGATTACAGTCATTTTTCTCAAAGGGCCCAAATTTAAAGAAGCATAAACTGAATGAGGCATCACATTAATAGAAGCACCTAAATCCAATATAGCTCTATTGATCACAGTATTACCAATTTTGCAAGGAATGGTAGACATACCTAGATCCTGGCATTTTGGAGGCATCTTCTTTTTAAATACTGCCAACACATTCTCACCCATCATCACTTTCTCATCACCCCTCAGTTTCCTCTTATGCGTATATAGTTCTTTGAGGAATTTGGCATACCTTGGTATTTGCTTGATTGCTTCGAGCAAAGGTATATTGACTTCTATCTTTCGGAAAGTCTCTAATATCTCTTTGTCCTTGTCCTCCTTGTTTGGTCTTGTTAATCTGCTCATAAAAGGTGGAGGGTTAGTTTTAATAATATTGAGACCTTCGAAATTTACCTTCGTACTCGATGACATATTTTTTTCTTTTTCCAATTCCTTCTCAATCTCTTCCTTGGTAGCAATCTTTGATGGGGTTCTTTTGGGACCTTTAATCTCCTTTCCGCCCCTCAGGGTTATGGCACTAACATTCTTCGGGTTCACCTCGGGTTATGATGGCAATTTTCCTCCACCTTGCGATTCTAGGAGATTGAGCCTTATTGCCATCTGACCCATTTGGTGTTCCATGCTCTGTTGGCTTGCTTTTGTCTCCTGTCGGAATTATTGCAACTGTTGCTACATATTTTGATGTAATTGCTGCATATCTTGTTGAAATTGCAAATTGTTAGCAGCAAGATTCTTAACAAGTTCTTCTAAAGATGTACCTGAACTAGAAGAAGAAGCTCCTTGTGCTCTTTATTGCCTTGGTTGAAATCCTTGTGCTCCTTGCGTCCGATTTTGGAAGTAATTTTGCTATCGGTTCCCTCTATAACTCAAGTTAGGATGATCCCTCCAACCTAGGTTATACGTATGCGAGTACAGGTCGTATTTGTTCGGGAAGTTCCCTCCTGTAGCATTAACGTACTCCATACTCCCCTCTTGCAACGTTGGGCACTCATCAGTTGGATGACTCGTGTTTGAACATATCCCACACACTTTCACTTGTACCTATCCAACTGTAGTATGTCTCACAAAAGATGTTAGTTCATGTAAACGATGTTCAATGGATGAAGTGCTTACCTCATTTAGTTGTCGAACATCATTGTGAGTGCTAAATTGTTGGGTGTTAGCGGCCATCCGCTTAAGTAATATCCTAGCTTCAACGGGAGTCTTCTCGCAAAGCGCCCCACCGCTCGCCGCATCAACCAAACTCCTCTCCATCGGTAGCAATCCTTCATAAAAATATTGGATGAGAAGTTGCTCTGGTATGTTGTGGTGTGGACAACTAGCACATAACTTCTTGAATCGCTCCCAGTACTCATAAAGAGATTCTCCATTGTGTTGCTTAATACCACATATCTCCTTCCGAATACTTGCTGTCTTTGAGGCCGGAAAATATTTTTCCAAGAATAATCTCTTAATCTCCAACCAAGTATTCACGCTTCCAGCTGGTAAGTCAAATAGCCAATCCTTTGCTGCATCTTTGAGTGAGAACGGGAAGGCCCTCAATATGATCTGCTCGTCGGTCACCTCATGAGGCTTCATGCTCAAACACACCACATCGAGTTCCTTAAGATGCTTATATGCATCCTCACCTACAAGGCCGTGAAAGTTAGGTAATAAATGAATTAATCCAGATTTTAACTCAAAGGTAACATGTTCAGCGAAATTCGAAGATGTTATGCATAATGGCCTTTGAGTTAAATCGGGTGCAGCCAACCCCCTTAGAGTTCTCGAATTTTCCATTGTGTCTTCGGATTCTGATTCCAATTCGCTTACCAAAGTTGACCTTGCTTCCTTACGCAATCTCTGCAATGTTCTCTCGATTTCTAGATCAAGTTGCTCAACTTCTTTACGAGGAGATCTGGTCACTACCATGCACCAATACTAATGGACAATTAAAAATTAACAAGTAACAAAAAGAATGATTATAAACAAATATATTCACAAAACACTAACTAAAATCAAATTCGAAAATTAAGCCACCACAGTCCCTGGCAACAGCGTCAAAATTTGACAGCGCGTGTCGAGTGCACTGCAAAATTTACCTGACTTTGCACACTAAAATTTGTAGTTATGGTGAGTCGGGATCGAATCCACAGGAAATGTTCGGTTAATTTCCGCAAGGAAGTTAATTGATGCAAGGAAGATATATGGGGGGTTTTTGGATTTTAAGCAATGTAGAAATTAAAGTAAAAGTAAACCATCGAAAATAAATTAAAACAAACAATCGAAAATGAGAAAAGTGTCGAATATAAGTAAGATCCGATTCTATGGTCAATCTTGGCCTAAACACGATCAAGCATATTCCATTATTCTAACGTTTTTACATCTCTTTTCGGACTAATGATCTGAGACTAATAGAACCCTCTATAAATCTCGATTTTCCCTTAGGTTGTGTTTAATCAAGATACGATCATTAATTAAACCTAACTACCAAATAACCTAGGATACGATATCTAGATTCAATTTATCAGCCACAATATGAGTTGGAAAACGATCAATATAGGCAGTAACCTTACACGTTCGGATTATCTAACCTAAATTATGTTGTTCCTAACGATTAACGATCATTAGATGCTACTCACACATCATGTTGGACCCCAAAATTTTCTTTATTTATTTATTTATTTATTTTACTTTACTTTATTTTCTTAGAATTTAGTCCATGATTTTGCAAGTGTAAGGAGAATTAGAAATATTAAATAGAAAATTAAAATTTAGTTAGAGTATAGTATGGTGTAAATTAAATTGAAGTGGTAAGAATATATAAAGGGCATTTTTGGAAGATCACTTAAGTTTAAAAGTTATAAGGCATTAATAGAAGGGTAGAATGGGAAGAGGAAAAATGTAGTCTTGCTTTGGAGAAGAGAAAACATGAGCTAGAAGAAGGAAGAAGAGAAAATACAAAAACAAAGAGAGAGAAAGAGAGTTTCGGTGGTTTGAGAGAAAAGAAGAGAGTTGAGCTAGGGTTTCAATTTTTCTTAGCCTTCAACAGAGATTTTGAAGTTGTTTAAGAAGAGAAAAAGGAAGAGGAAGAAAAGAGCTTTCTTTTAAGCCAAGAAACTCATTAATTAGTGAAGATTCAAGGTAAATTTGATTTTAATCCTTTGGAATTATGGAAGGGTTTTGGCTCATAAAGCTTAGGAAATGCATGAGTTTAAGTATTCTATGATCAATTTAGTGAATTTATTTTCTTAGGGTTCTTAAATTAGAATTCCTATTGAATTGGGATATTGTTATTGTTAAAGGAAATCAAGAGAGGAAAGAGGAGCAAGAGGAGAGGAATCTTTGAGCAAGTATTAAGCAAGAAATTCAAAGTGGGTTACATTTTTATAATTGAGTTAATAAGCCATGAATGTTTCTTTCAAATAAATGGAATTAAATGATTTCCAACTACTTTTAAATGTGCATTTATTGTTCTTTAAATTCTTTGAGAATGTGCCACATGTTTTGTATATGAATTTTGTGGATGAATTATGAACTGATATGGAAAAGATTTTCTTTGAAAAGACTTTATGTTTATGAAATTAAATTTCAGAAAAGTGCCATTTTGGGCAACATGTTTACAAGTTGTGAAATGCATGAATATGAGAGTTTGGTTTGGTCTATTTTGTTACGTCAAGTGCACTTCGACTAAAGGCTTCTCCCGCCTGCCTGCTAAGGCATGGAGCTCCTTCACGGACTCTCCTAAGTTCATGGCTACGGAAAATTATTATGTGGGATTTCGATAGTATGTTCTGTTCACGGCTACATAAGACCATTTTATGGAATTGTGTTAGTACGTTTTGTTCATGGACCTACCCAAACCATTATGATGTGCTTATGTGTTTACATGTGTTGACAAGTTTGATGAATGCATGATTTATGTTGCTTATGAATTGTTTGATAAATGAGAATTTGGAAAATATGTGCTTTATGATTCAATGTGAATTTTTACATTGGAAATGAATATTTAAATGGTTTTTGCTTGTTACCGATTATAAAACTGTTACCCACGAGCTTTAAGCTCACCTCCCCTTTTTCGTCCCATCTTTAGGAGAAGAGCAAGAGATCGAGTGAAAGAGAGTCAAGGCATCACTCCGATTATGCATTTTTTTGTACTTTAAGCTAGAGTTTGAAAACACAAGGCTTTAGTCACATTTTGAGTAAATTATTGTTCATGTATCTTTTGTATTTTGGGATTTTGAGAAATGATGTATTGTGGCTCAAAATGCCCATTAAGGCTTTGTAAAACTCTTATCTTTTGATATTAATGAAATATAGTTGTGTTTTCCTCATGACTTTCCAATTTTTTCGCATTCCATTCTCAAGCATTTAATAGAGGTTAGATATGTGTTCTGACTTCAAAGGAAAAACTGTATTAATCTAGGATGAATTGGACAAAGTTGTCTTCTTGGAAGTTGTAGCTTATCTTTCTAGCTTTCCAACGATATAGAGTATAAAATTTTTGGATATCGAAGTTGAGAGATATGATCATTATAAGTTAGTGATACTGTATAGGATGTATATACAGGACAACTATAGTAAATGATGAGAATTGGTTGTAAGTGATGAATCAATGAGAAGAGATTAGAGAGTTTGATGAGCTAAAGTTAGTAGTTGAATGGTTATGAAATGAGATTGCATTAGAGGAAGTGAATTTGGAAGGATTATGAGTGAAAATGATGTTAGAATGGATGTAGGAACCATTGGAGACGCTTTGGAGGGAGTTTTGTCTCACCTATGTCCGTTAGACGGACTTTAGGTTCGTTAAATGGACGTTCTAGGGTCTGGAAATGTCCCCAGCCTTGTCCATGTCCGTTAAACGGACCTTCATAGGGCTGGAAAACACTTCAGACCCTGTGTATGTCAGTTAGGTGGAGGTGTATGTACACCTTCGGAAAATTGCATTTTTGACCCTCTAAATGGAAAAATCTCTCTTCAGAGTCTTCACGAAAGTTGTATATCTAGAAGTTCTCTTCGAAATAGTCCTAAAACGACCTCAATTAGATAACTTAGTGAAAGTTATGTCAATTGTCCCAAAACAAGCACATTATGATTGAGGACATAATCATGTTTGATTCTTTTGGCCATAACTTCATCATCCGACCTCCAAATGAAGTGATTCTTAAATCAATAGATTCATAACACATTTTTCTATCTCCCCATAAAAATTGGTAGCCTTTGGTGTTGATTTGAAAAAGATTGATGGAAAGAAAGTGAGGGAATCGATTGGAAGAGCGTGACTTGGTTATGAACATACTTTGGCCTTTTAATCATATCTTGATCTATAGAGCTTTGAATGAGATGTTTCTTATTTCAAAATAAACTAGAGACATAGAGCTACAATTGTTCTGAAGAAGTTAATATGTGATTTTTGGTGACTGGCTAGTGTCAGCATGCCACCCTTGTGGTATGAGTGTCTAGATGTCACATAGGACGTCGGGCACGTGTCTTGTAAGGGCAGGGTGCCCAACACATCAAAAATAACGATTACAGATTACATTAAATGTTTTAGCAATAGGTTCGAAATAAAACAATCAAAATAACATATAAAGATCATTCATCCCAAAACCAATCAAGTCAATACCAACAACACAACAATCCGAAAAAAATTACAACCTTAAAATGATAAAAATAGCTTAACCATGACTTGGCGTCGATATTCTCGTTGAACTAGCGTCGGAAGACTAGCCTTCCATCTCTATTTTCATGCTCCAAGCATGGGTCATCTTCTCCATGTGCTTCAGTAATGAAGAGAATGAATAATAATAGTTATACTCCACCTAGTCTCCTATTCATCGATTTGACAAATAAAAATGATGGACCAAGGCTTTGTTCACTTTCTATCTCCCACTCTCTTCTGCCGTCTCACCTCCACTGTAGCCTCTCCACTATTTCATGATATGACGAATTAAGATCTGAGTTTTTTTCCACCCCTACTGTTCACGCTTCTCTTCTCTCATGCCTAACCGCCGCAGCTCTTCTTCAATTTCTCGAGCCACCAAGCCGCACTGCAGCACCCCCTCTCTTCACACTTGCGCCGCACTGTCTTATTGATGGGACAAATAAACCTTCAGCATTCCTCGTCCACATCGCTATTCACGTTTAAAACCTTCCAGACAGCTCTTGAAATGCTGCGTTCTATGCCTAACGCATGCATTTCACGCCTAGCTCGCATCTGCACTATCGTTTTGGGCTGATTTACTCACTTGGCTTGTTTCATCTTTAATCTTCTTTATATTTTTAACATATGTCTCATTTTTCTTGGCATTAATTACTTGCTCCATGACAACCAAAGATTGCGATTCTTCAAAAAATGACCTAAATGTGGTGCTTTTGACTCACTTTAATTTCTTTGCTTCCAAATTGTACCTAAAATCACATATGAGTTAAAGTAAGTATCTTAAGCATTTCTAAGACAATAATCACTAAGTGTAGCATACCACATGAATCACAATTTAAACATATATCACTGACCTACGAACTTCTTGTGTGTCAGAAGGTTGAACTATTGTTTCATCTTTATGAACAATAGTCTTAGGTCTAGGTAGTTGATCTGCATCTGTTTCAATTTTGCTCCCACTGTCTTCTCTTAAAAGAAACTCTTTCTCTAAAAAGACAGTATGCTTTGAAACAAATGCCTTTTGTTCTGAAACATGGTAGAACTAATATCCTATAGTTTCCTTATGATATCTTACAAACAGACACTTGTCAGATTTAGCTTCACGCTTATCTGACTGAATCTGCTTCACATAAGCAAGACAACCCCAAACTTTTATATGAGAAAGATAGGGTTTCTTGTTAGTCCATATCTCATACGGAGCAACATTAATGGACTTGGATGGGACTCTGTTTAATACATAAACAAAAGTTTCGAGTGCATACCTCCAAAAGGATTTTGGTAAATCCGCTAAACCCATCACATACATCACCATGTCTAACAAGGTTTGGTTTCTTCTCTCAACCACACCATTATGTTGTGGCATGTAAGGTGGAGTCCACTGGGACAATATTCCATTATCCCTGAGATAATCCAAAAACTCTTGGCTTAAGTATTCACCACCTCGTTCCGATCGAAGTGATTTAGTACTTCTCCCAAGTTGTTTCTCAACTTCATTTCTGAATTCTTTGAACCTTTCAAAGGCTTCAGACTTGTATCTCATAAGATACACATACCCATATCGAGAATGATCATCGATAAAGGTAATGAAGTATACGAAACCACCTTTGGCATGTGTGGACATCGGACCATATACATCAGTATGTATTAAGTCTAAAAGTCCACTAGCTCGTTCACCCTTTCCCTTAAAGGGTAACTTATTTGTCTTGCCTAATAAGCAAGATTCGCATGTATCATATGATTCATAATCAAATGACCCTAAACTACCACACTTGTGTAGTTTAGACACGCGTCTCTCACTTATATGGTCAAGGTGACAATGCCATAAGTAAGACAATTTCACATTATCTCGTTTTATTCTTTTGTTATTATTGATATTTAGAATTGGATTAGACATATCCAATATGTATATACCATTGCACAATGTACCCAAATCATATAACATTCCATTCAAATAAATTGAACAACCATTGTTACTGAAATTTAAATGGAATCCAGCTTTATTAAGACTAA